>JARJCX010000245.1:0-209330 GCA_029282285.1 Mycena rebaudengoi
TGCAGTTGAAGGATACGTTGACAAGGGGATCGAAAGGCGGACCCAGCGAGGGAGCAGAGGTTGAGGGATGTGGTGTGCTCTACCTGCTGGACGATGGCCGCGATGACCTTGCTGGGGACGCGTGGCATGATGGTGGGATGCAAGACTACTCGGGGCAGTACTGGCGTCTATCGCAATTGGTGCGGACTTTCTGTTTTGCAAGCGGTATTTTTCTTTCCGTGACAAACTTGTACAAAAATATGCACTTGCAATTAGGAGCGTTTCCTGGGAGTATCTGTCTGTGAAAACAATGATAAAACCATTGTTTGAGCTCGCCCACCTAGCCACACAACACAAGAAATAAACACAGACGGGGACATACATTCCTTCCTTCAGAAAGTGGGGGAGCGTTCATAAGGTCAGTAATACAACCCAACGTACCATTTCATCAGGTGTGAGTGGGAATATCTGCCCAACGACGCGTTATGGACTCAAATTTCTCCACCAAAAAGTTGCCATGGTGTACTTAGTTTGTCTGTCTCCCAATCACAGATTCGATCGCACGACCGAGACAGTGCATAGACGACAATCAAACATGGCACGGATTTTAATATACGAGACTGAACTACAGCGTGACCTACGCACCGCGGAAATCCGGGTAGACAGAATCGTGCAGATAGCTTCGGCAACCAGTCGTATATGGTGATTTGATATATCACGGACTTCTAATTAGCACTGGGCAAGGGGGTGTCGGAATTTGAATTACGAATATTATATTCGGCTTTGACTCGAAATTTGATGCTGAATCCGAAAATGCACTCACCTAAGCTCTGGGATGAGTATTCACAGCACCAGGAAGCAATACTTTATTACTTGATTGGGTGAAATGATGGGCATTTGACATGTACAGCCACTCCGAAGATAGTAATTCTATCACGTGAGTCATTCTCGGAGCTAGCCGCGAGTTTTGGGCGATGTCGAGAAGGGCCCGGAAATTTCGGAGGTCCTATAGGAGGGAGAGGGAACATCGTAGGAGGTGCCCTGCAAAAAGATTATAATATTTGGGTCATTTTTGAAGGCGTGGGAGCCATTTTGATGGCGGGTAGGGGGGGGGGGGGGTCCAGATACGGTCGAAACAAACTTTCCGACCCTATATACAAATCTCGAAAGCCGACACCCCCTTGGCACTGGGTTCATGATACATAAAGAGCGCTAATTAGAAGAGCGCTCTGATGTATCAGCTCACGCCATCACCCACTTTGATTGCACCCACCTGCGCCTCATGGCGGCGTCGTTGCCCGTAAATTTGATGGCGCGATGGCCCCTTCCCGCCTGTCCAAATGCGGATAGCAGGAACACGTAAATGATCCCATCACGTCTCCTCTTGCCTCCAAGCACCCCCACGAAATCGCCCTCCCCCCTGCTTCTGGCTGTTTACCCGTGGTTTTGCTTATTTCGTACTTGGATTTCCTTCCATCAAATCGATCCCCCGACTTTCCTTTGTGTTCAGTCTTCTCTTTGTCCTCCTACGATGCTACCAAATTTCCCTTCCCTACGCACTAATTTGGCTCCACTGGGCCAACCGCGCTTCAGAATGCCCCCAAAACGTACAAATCTGTTCCTACAACGAGGGGATTATGCCTGCCGTCTCAAAATCGTACTCGCCACCTATTCATGCACTGTTACTCGGCCCGGTCCTTTTCCAGCGCTCGCTGGCTTCCCGCCCCTCCTGCTTCCACCTACGCCCTGATATATATTCTAAACGATGGACCTCCTTAATTAGTATGATCCCCGACGAACCTATGTCCACCAGCCTTCTGCTGACACTCACTTATTCATTCTTCATTTGGCACAAAACACGAACTTTGCCCGATTCTCTGCACCTGCGCTGACTCCAATGTTTCAAACTTGTAGCTACTACTCTATGATATACTTTTAATGATTTTTTTCCCACTCACTGTTGCCTATTGGCTCCCTGCGCTTTAGAATATCCATTTGCTATGAATTTCGGATCTGCTTCTTCCACGCTTTTCTGCGTATGATTGCATCTTCGTTGACCATTGAAAGTAATTATGAACTCTCTGAATCCTTTTTTTCGTACTCCAGAGCCACTGTTTCTTCCTTTGCGCCTCAATTCCGTTTTACATCAATCATGCCACTGTGCCTGTGCCACTCCTTCCGCACTGATGACGGCAACATACACGTTTGTTTAGCCGCCCGATGTACCCCCACTCTCGATAGACCAAACTCCCACAGACATCGAACTGTAAAAAAAGAAATATACCCGTACCGTGTACATGAATAAAACTACGTGCCCCCGTCAAGTGCTCCATTTCCAGACCCTCCTTGCAATGAGGTCATATTTGCGGTGCGAGTGATGGCGTTGGCGAGGGACAGGAGAACCCGACTCCTAGACGTTAATGATTAAAAGGCGAGTCACTCTCAGGCTTCGAGCTTAACACGCCATGTCTACACCTAACTGGTCTGCACATCTTGCGACCGAAGCTGATCTGGTGACGTACCTTGAGAAAGCTCAGCCGTTGACTCTATCCCAAGCTATTTTCGGCGTGGACTTCCACAAACCTCTCTAGCATTATTCCAGTTTTTTAATTACCCTTCGTTGCACGCATGGGCTGAGTATGGAAGGACATCAGAACGGCCACTGGGCATATTGATATGATGGGTTGCCCCCCTCCAATACACATTTCTCCCACCCAAACCTTTTTCCACGGGGGGTTCTTGTTCCAGCAAAAAGGGGCACAAAATGTCCGCTGACTGGATTCCGCACACAACACCAGCCGATTTATGTGGACTTAAATACTATGTTCCCGGTCCGTCCTCTCTGTTTTTGCCCATTCAGGCCCAGCAAAATATCGATTCTGACAATGTATGAAAATTTCAGGTCCAATATCCATAAGCCACACCCCCTGTGAATAAAATAGTACTGAAAGTCCACATGCTCGCTGCATATGATGCGATTACTTTTTATATAATATGGTTAGCTTGAGAAAGTTTATATGAGGGTATTCACCCCATTCGTACCGTTTTATTGACCCCTCAACCTCCCCAATCCATCAAGAACTGGTGATAGAATACTCCAGGCATGCCATTGCTACTGTAAGTAAGTTCGTTGATCTCGCTGATCTCCGGCATCTCCGAGATGCCCGAAGTAAGTTCGCACCACCAATTGAGCTGAGCCGCTGACTCTCTGACATGCCCGACGGTAATTTGCGCTGATCCAACTCCTCTATCTTATCAATTTCGGACATCCACTCCCTTTCAGTCTTTCATAACTCAGCGTCAAGCAACAATTCGCACCCATGCTTGGCGCACACACAAGCCGCTGACTTGATTCAACCAACCACCATTCACATGTTCTAATGAGTTCTAATCAAATAACACTTAATTCCTGAATGCCCCATCAGTAACATCAACTCAGTGTCAATGCGCATTACATACCTTCGGTAAGCCGCCACACCCCATTGTTGCGCTGACTCGCGCTCCCCTTTCTTCCCGCCCTCCACTACCCCAACCCCATCAACTCGGCGCCTCTTAACGTGGCGCTGACTTGATGCACTCACTGCGCCCCCATGCCACTACTTACGCCTCCGCACCTGCCGCGCCCGCCACGCCACCACGGATCCCTCCGCCAACGCCGCGCCCGCCACGCCTCAACACCACGGATTCCTCCCCGCCGCGCCCGCCACGCTTACCGCTGTGCCTCAACACTACGGATCCCTCCGCATTCGCCGTACCCGCCACGCCTCCCGCCGCCCCTCCCGCCGCAACATCAAGCTAATCTGACACTAGTGCCCTTCCTCCCCGCCGCCTCAACTCAGGCCCACCGCCGTACTACAACTCAAATAAACCCCACATCCCATCTCATGTCTACAGCCCATGCTTCCTACTCCCCACTTACTCACTTCCGCAGCTCGCGAGCATGATGCATCATCACGTCCCGCGCAACCTACTCTGCCTACGTATAACCGACGACGCTACCGAATTCCACCTGAGTCCCTCCTCTCCTCACCCCTATCTTGCATGCGTGTTCAATCACCCCATTCGGCATCATTGCCGCACGTTTATGTGCGCTTGTTTACCAGCCTACATTTGCACTTACCGCTGTTTGCGACGGCGTCGTCGGCTAAGCGCGGCTAAGCACTGCGTTCCCTGGGCACCGAGGAGGTGTGCCAAGAGCCCGAGGCAGGGCACATGGCGATGACGGCGCCACATCTCGGCAGATCTCGGCACAGCTTGTGCGTCCCTGTGCTGCGCCCTGCCGCCATCAGCCCAGAGTTATTGCCAAACCGTCACAACGCAGATGCGGTTTTTTTTCACTAGCATGGATTTCAGTGCCGCATGGACCTTCCCTGGCCACTAACGGTGTCAAACGCAGCTTGGGATAGGGAAATAAATTTGCAGATCTTGGCACACCTCGGCAGAGCCTGTGCCTCGGCGCCCAGGGAACGCAGTGAAGCTTGGTTAAACCCAGCTAAACCCCAACTCCACTTCTGCAAAGTCGTATTGTTGGCTTTTGTCCTGCATTTACCGGTCATTTGGATAATTAGAGGGAAAGAAACTCGAGGAAGTTTTCCGGAGCACATCGGTGGTTTATGAGGGATGGGCTGGAGACAGGGCCATAAACAAATGTCAGCAAAAACGAGTTAGCACCATAGCATCAAAACAGATCAAAACCCGTATACTATTTCTGAAACGGCTACAACAGGTCCGGCACCGCTTATGAGCCCGCGGAGCAGACTTCGTTTTGCTCAACTCTCGCTTAGTCTCTCGCAGCCAGACGCTTCAACACCAAAATTCGTACCTCGTTTGTCAGACTTCTCGCTTAGTTTTGAACACTTTTTTCGTCTTCCCAACAGCTCAACAGTCCCCGCGGTGTATTATGTACGTAGTACGTATAAAACGGCCATCAATCTATCGTAAACGCAACAAGAGAGAAAGGGGAATAGCGACGAACGGTCCGTAATGACGGATCATTTCTTACTAAATTCTCCGCGGCTTCCAGGCCTACATTTCCCTTTCGCTCATTCACTCTCCCTAATCCTACCATGGGCACCACGTATGATCTAAGCTTGGGGTGACTTTTTTCACACATTCAACAAACATCTGAGGCCTCATTTGTTTAACAGCTGCCTCCTGGTCTCCTCATGGGCTAACATGGTGTAAGGTGTCGTCTCTGTTACAACGCCTATCTTCTATTAAATCTCCTTTGCACCTAGGCTCTTCACACTGGAGTATGTACCTCTCATGATCATCTGAATACCTTGACACTAAGAATCATCCATAGAATAAAAGAGTGCGTCATCTCTCCCTTCAATTTGACGAGTCCCGCTGATCACAGATGGCAGGATTTTCAATTACTTCGGTCGATACAAGCGCGGTAAGTCTCGACGATTGGCCTGTGCTTTATCTATCATTCACTCACAAGCTTGCTAAGACCCGGTATTCAACAAAATCATGGTCCTCACCGCCGTCTCGGGAGATATACTCACAGTCTTTGCCTGTCTTTCTTCTACCTACTTGTACACGGTATCCGTGAGTGATCATGGGACGCTATCGACTTCACAGTAACGTCTAACCTTTTTTTTCCATGGAAAGCATTGGGGCGAACTGGTATGCCGTATCTTCCCGCCATATCTCCAAGCTGACGATCGGTGGCAGGATTACGTCGCTTCTCAGTGAGACGTTATTGTGAGAATGCCTATTGTTGCTCACTCGGATTTCAGACCATGGGGTATTGCAGGCTACGTCATTGGAACTGGAATCACCGGAGCCGCGGTCCAGATCTTCCTGGCCCGCATGGTGTTCAAACTGTCCGTGGACGGTTACCCATGCCATTTCTTGCCCGGCTGACCCTGGTCTCTAGGACAAAACAATGGATCTGGCTGCCCATCCTCGCCTTGTTCATCATGGTCGGTCTCACTGGCGCCGGAGCAACCGCGGCGACGTTGATTGTCTCGCGTGCGATATCATCGAGGAAGGGACTTGTCAAGTCTGTACTAGCTTGCGTTTCTTTCAGCTGGGTTAAACATTTGCAGATGGGTGACGGTGTGGCTCAGCGGATGCGTCGCTGCCGACACGCTCATCACGATCATCCTCGTTGCGAAGTTTCAGACCCTCCAGAACGCTTTCGTGGGGACTAGCGAGTGAGTGAAACATCATTCTCAGAAGCTTTTCGAATATTTATTGCGTCTGGTATTTAGCCTCTTGCGCCGCTTATCTCTCGCTGCAATACGGAACGGATCTATAACAACAACGGTAACGTATGTGCTTGAATTATCGTCGGGAATTGTAGAGAAACCGAAGTTCAACAGAATCGTGACCGTCGTTCTGTTCAAGATTCAACCGGAGACGAACTGTGAGTTGAATGGCTTGTTTTCTCGTGACCCACGCCTAATTTAAACTGTAGCGGCTTTGATGCTCGAGGTAAACTCTCCTTGCCTCTCCAATGCGTCTGCTAACGCGTCTTTGCTCAGATCACCATCGGACGTGTTTATACCTTGTACGTCTCTTCCGTCCATCATGTTCATCTCAAACCTCATCGGCATGTCACAGGTGCATGCTTTCAAATCTCAACAACCGTGTATGGATAACGAACGAATCCAGCGGCGCAGTTGACGTTACCTCTGCTGCGTTCAACCGAAACACTGCCAGAGAGTCCAATAAGACCACCAGTGCCATCGTCCCAATCCAGAAAGATATCGCATACTCGACGGACGATGGAAGTGGGCGGGGGATTCCTATGGACCCGTTGGTGTACGGGAAGCGGGAGCCCGGCGACGTGGAGCATGGGAACGTCGGGTATGTGGTCGGCGGCAAGAAAGGTGGTGATTATGGGGAATTTTGAAGGATGAGTGGTTTTTGTGTCTCATTTTATCCTTGCTGCTAGGAGTGCTCGCCACATTTTTTTGCCATTTGCAAGCAGGCTGGTAACGAGCCTAGGTGCGCGGCACCATCGGAGTCGATACTAACGAGCTGCCTGGTCTCCTTCCTCCAGCATCTGCAGCATCTTCTCTCCCTCCATTCCTTTGTGCGATCCTTCTGCCCGTGGTGTGCCGTAGTCTTCTTCGTACTGGTCCTACGGTAACTAGAGGGAAGTAAGATGTGTTTGTTGTTTTCTGCTTCATTTTCTCTCTTTTTCTATTTTTTTAAGAAAAGTTGCCGCCAAAAGCGTCCGAGAAACCCTAACCAGGCAAGTCACTGCCAGTGGTAAACCCAACAGGGGGCTTTCAGAACAAGAGACAATGATAGCGACATCAAGACTTGAGAAAGCTGTGGCTACTACAAGCTCTACTGCGACTCTCCGGCAGAGACCGATCATTCGTAAAGCACCCTTCGCGGTGGGAGGAGTGGCGGGGGCGGCAGGTGCGGAGGCGTAAGTAGTGGCATGGGGGCGCAGTCAGTGCATCAAGTCAGCGCCACGTTAAGAGGCGCTGAGTTGATGGGGTTGGGGTAGTGGAGGGCGGAAAGACAGGGGAGCGCGAGTCAGCGCAACAATGGGGTGTGGCGGCTTACCGAAGGTATGTAATGTGCATTGACGCTGAGTTGATGTTACTGCAGGAATTAAATGTTGTTTGATTAGAACTCATTAGAAACTGTGAGTGGTGGTTGGTTGAATCAAGTCAGCGGCTTGTGTGTGCGCCAAGCATGGGTGCGAATTGTTGCTTGACGCTTAGTTATGAAAGACTGAAGGTGAGTGGATGTCCGAAATTGATAAGATAGATGAGTTGGATCAGCGCAAATTACCGTCTGGCATGTCAGAGAGTCAGCGGCTCAGCTCAATTGGTGGTGCGAACTTACTTCGCGAATCGGGCATCTTGGAGATGCCGGAGATCAGCGAGATCAACGAACACTTACAGGAGCAATGGCATGCCTGGAGGGAAAAGCGGTATTCTATCACCAGTTCTTGATGGATTGGGGCGGTTAGGGGGTCAATAAAAAGGTACGAATGGGGTGAATACCCTCATATAAAATTTCCCAAGCTAACCATATTATATAAAAAGTAATCGCATCATATGCAGCGAGCAGGTGGACTTTCAGTGTGTCATCACTATTTTATTCACAGGGGGTGTGGCTTATGGATATTGGACCTGAAATATTGTCAGAATCGATATTTGTTGGGCCTGAATGGGCAAAAACAGAGAGGACGGACCGGGAACATAGTATGTAAGTCCACATAAATCGGCTGGTGTTGTGTGCGGAATCCAGTCAGCGGACATTTTGTGCCCCTTTTTGCTGGAACAAGAACCCCCCGTGGAAAAAGGTTTGGGTGTGAGAAATGTGTATTGGAGGGGGGGCAACCCACCATATCAATATGCCCAGTGGCCGTTCTGATGTCCTTTCATACTCAGCCCATGCGTGCAACGAAGGGTAGTTTTAAAAACTGGAATAATGCTAGCCTGTTTCAAACCTGACTTTAATACTCCGCAAGATAAACACGGCGCTATGAGCCTGACGTTATTGCGCGGGTCCATACCATTCATCAACTTGAAGGTTGCGACTTACAAGTATTCTTTCGCGTTCAGCCGTAGCCGTTCACACGCGGTCACGACTCGGCATGCCGGACATGCGTTACGAGTACTTATGTAATAGGGATCGTCCCTTTCAAAACTCGAGAGCACCAAAATTTGATCACTTTTTCATTAGAGACCGATTTCGTCGAGGGACTTATTAGTGGCCATGCTTGATATATTTAGTGGCAGTGTTAAAAAATGCTTCATCTTTTTCTAATGAAATTAGTGGCTGGGCGTTGTACTTGTTATTGTTACTCGGGGAAAAAACCCCCTACTCGGTGACAACTCCTAATTGGACAAAAAAGTTTTTGCATTCGGCTTCTTCCGTGATTTTCTAGCCTTGAACTATTCATACTTGATGGAAATCGTGATGGCAATAACCGCCATCTGATCTCATGGCTGGAGTCCCACACTGATAATTATTGTGCGTAACGGCATTTCCTCCTTGGACAAACTTCACCGGCAAGGACTGGCTAAATACCAGCAACACAAGCGGATGGCTTGGAATGCTTCTGCAGACTGAGTTTAAACCATCATCCCAAACGCTCCAAAAAATAAATAAATACCCGCCATCAAATATCTACACTCATACTCTATTATCATCTTCAATTCAGCTCTTTTGTGCCCTATGGACCTCTTCTATTAAAGTTTGAAGAACGTCGGCTCACTCATTACCCTCGGTGCAAATACCATCAAATAAATTATGATTCACATGGCAATCACCGACATTCAACTTGGCCGCGACGAGCCAACCGAGGGTTGGCGAGGAGCGGCGTGGTTATTGTATTTAATGTCGGTATTGGTTCCATACCGTCTGGTCGAGAAAGAAACGAGATTTTTATTGTTTCTGGACGTAGCGAAGATTCAATGCGAAATCTGAGGAAGGCCCAGCCAATAATTCACGACTTCTGGGGGTATAACCCTAGTCCTAGACAGATGGAAAAGGCGAGGTCTGAGAAAAGGCGAAATACATCCTGGTCGATTACAAGGGGAGCGTCCAACAACGGAAAGAGGGATAGAGTGAAAGTGGGTGCCGAGTCGAGCGCATGAGCTACCATTGACGTCAAGACCGACGAAAATGAGATCGCGAGTTAGACAAGAGCCTAGGTTGAGCGCAGCAAAGACCGAAGCTCGAAGTCGAAGGAAGCTCGGATCATGGCCAGGAAGATTGGATACCAAAACATAGTCCAGACAAAGCCAGTAGTGATTTAGATAGCGACAGGGCCTAGGCAAAGGAAGAGGTACAATGAGCAATAAAATGGTCGGACATCGGGGAAAAGAGTGTAGGAACGAAGGGAATATGTCACGGGTACCGAAAAACCCCAGAAGCATTGCAATACGATGGTCCTCGAGGAAGTACCACTGCGCAAATCGGTCGCCCAAAGCTATTGTGCTACTTTGATCACGGCGAACGTGTATAGGAGGAGTCATGGCCACTAACTAGCAGTTAGGACTAGTTAGGGGCAGTTTGGTGGAATTGGAGGACGCAGGAAAATGACTATAGAGAAAGCTTCAGATAAAATTGAAAGCGAGTTGCGGAGCAACAACACACCGGACCTCCGCGCGTCCGCAGACTTTGGCGCGAACGACGTGATGGAAGAAAGCAAGAGAGCAAGCGGACCGGCCGTCCCCGGACACCGCCACAGACCTCGCCTCTTGACTTCCACCTCCGACTTTAATGACGCGGACTCGCATGCGGCGGTCCTCTTCAGCTCGACCTCAAAGTCGCGCTCCCCCCGCCTCTTCACATCCGCCACCTACGCCTTCGGACCCACGTCGCCGGGGACGCAGTGGACGGAGCGTACGATGCAAAGAACGACCCCTCCCCGGCCGACGCCGGTCCCCTGCCCTGCGCTCTTCCACGCAGCCTTCTACGCCCAGGGTGGTGCACGTACCACGCGGGGTTCGAGCCTATCCGCGATCTGCCCTCCCTCTCATCTTTACCTCTGCCGCTCGATTTTCCTGGCCCACATCCCCCGCACTCCCTGTGATGGATATCCTGATTTGAATGAGTCTCAATACATTCTACAAAACGTCTTTAAATGTCTTCGAGATCCATGCTCATGGTCATGTGACTACTCACGAAGTCGGGCAGATATAAACATCAGTAAACAATATTGTGACTCCTTGCGCAGCCACATTCACGACTCCGTCTGACTGTGCATGAGTCATAGCAGTAGTTAGTATATATATAGGGAGTTCTCCCACATGTAAAACCTTTACCTCAATCTATATTGTTAACCTCAACATTTGCGTGAACTTAAGTGAAGCTAGAAGCTCATTAAGATTTACCAGCTATCCTTGAAGCAACGCTGAGGCTTGCATCAAGAGATAGTACAACAGCCTTAAGAAAACGGAGACGTTTCCCGTATTCACGTCTAACGAAGCTTTCTCGTTAGTCGGCTGTTTAACGATCCTAAGAACACGGAGACGTTTCCCGTATTCTCGTCTAACGAAGATCTATTCTCGTTAGTCGGTCGTTCAAGGTAGAACTGCGTAAGTAACTGATAGTTAATTCAATAGGGATTTTGAACAAGTATTTTATTGCCATACGGCAACACCAATATACTCAAACGCGTGCTAAATATATTACGCTCGCGCTCAGCATCCCGCGCACACGGTTTCGTTAACACTCCCCATCGCACAACACCCTCGCGGAGAGTGCGTCGAGTACGATCGCCCCTACGTCGCCCTCGCAGGAGACGCAGCACAGTCCGTCGCAGTCGGACTCCTCGGCGCACAGCAGTGGGTCGAGCAGGGGCAGGAGACACTCGACGACGCATTCGCAGGCGGGGAGTGATGTGAGCCATGCGAGTTCGGCGTCGAGTGGTAGCTATGCGAACTATAATAATTCGTATGCAAGCTGTGCGTGTCTCTTTCCTTCCTCCCTTCCTCCTATCTTCCCTCTTCCTCCCCATCTTCACTCCCCTCTTCTGCCTTCCCTCTCCTCACTGCCTATGTATATGCTGACTGTTTGATGTAGCGAATACTTCGACATCGAAGAAAAAGTGGTGGCCCCTCGGCAACACCGGCACCAAAGGCTGGAGCAGTGACGCAAGGTGGGGATGTATGCTGAGGACGAGCCAGGCCTTGTTGGCGAGTGTGCTGGGGAGGGTTGGGGGTGAGTTCTCGATTCATTTTGGCTTCATTCTTTTTCTCTCTCTTTCTTTCGGTACGGGGGAGGGAGGAGGATTTTTACGGCGCGTACACGTATTTCTCTCTAGTCTGTGATGGCGAGGATGGCGCACGCTCCGCGCGTGCATGCCCTGGGATCGCGCATTTGCGCTTCGCTCGTCCTGAATGTCGTCGTTTGGACGGCGCGCCGCGCTTTTGAATCTCAGTCTCGTTTGGTGGAGACATTGGAAGCTCGCGTACTCCGTGTCTACCTTCAGCCCTGTCTCCTCCCCTTCATTTTTATCTCTCTCGTGCTGCATTTCCTCTCGTCATCGCCGCCTGTGGCGGTGCTACGCCCCGCCACATTTCTTCTTCTTTCTCGGCCGTCGTCCAGACGAGAGCCTAGCGGCTCCTGGAGGCGGATACTGGGTTGTGTTCGCACGTGTGGCCGCGGTGGATTGGTGTTTTGAGAGGTTTCGGGGATGGGGATTTTTTGGCGGTGGTGGTGCGAGGGTGATGAAGTGCGAGAGAGCGGGTGGCGTGTAGGCTTCGCGCGTGCGGAAGGGGGAGCGTTAGGGGTGGGGGCGTTGGTGTTCTCCGAGGGGTTGGCGATCCCAGAGATTCTGATAGCTTTGAAATTCGGGGAGGAGTCGGCTGCCCAGTGGCATTCGGTCTTGATGATGGGCAAACCCTGGATTTATTCATTGCGGGAGGTGGTTCTTTGGGGGTGTGCACACCATCACCCGCGGCGGCGTCGACCTCTTTTTTCATTTTCTCTGTTTCCATTCCCCTCGTCCCAAATATTTTAATACTCTTACTGACTCCTTTTTTTTCCAGAACCTCCCCTCGTCCCCACCCTCGTCCCTTCCTTCCCTCCGCGAACCCGGCACGCACACGCCCTGCGCGCGCGATTATTATCATGGTTCCTCGGCGCACCGGCGGTGCCGTTCGGCGCGCACCGCATGGTGCTGGCGGGCAAGGCGGCGGGGAAGGACGTCGGGATGTGGTTTGGCCCGAGCGCGGCGGCGGGGGCGTTGAGGTGAGTGTCTTTTCATCTTCTTTTTTATCGTCTGTTTGCTTTACTATCTCGTCGCATTCTATTACCCATCTTTGTCCCGACTCTTTCTTGCTACAATCCGTCTTCCCTTCTCTTTGTATCTGATGTCCATATTTCCCTCTCTCCTCGCGAAGTACTCGTCGTACTTTCTATATCGTTTTTTTCTCTCCGTCGTCGTCTCTCTCCCCTTGCCATCCTCGTCATTCTGTTCTCATCCTTTCCTTCCTTCCGTTTTCCCCGTTTCAATACAATGCTGACCTATTTCTCAGAATGCTTGTCGAGGCGTTCCCAGGATGCGGGCTCGGCGTCTCGGTCTCCACCGACGGTACGCTCTACTAAACGGAGGTCTTCGCCACCTCACATTCACTGGCTTTCGCACCCTCGTCGTCCTCAGCCGCGTCCGTCTCTTCGCACGGGCACTCGTCGTCGTCGCACAGGTCCGGCTCGAAGAAGGGTTTTGGGAAGGAGTTGAAGAAGTGGGGCGATCGACCCGTGCTGCTGTTGCTCGGGGTTAATCCGATATATTATGAGACGATAAAGGTGCGTGTATTCACTTCTATCATCTTTTTGTCTTTCCCTTCTCGCACTCTTCCCGTTGCATCCTCCCCTCCACCCTCGCTCGCGCTCGAATGCCAATCACTGACATGATCCCCAGCTCCTTTATACTTTCCCTCGTCATTGCTACTTACAGAGTCTTCTGTTCTTCGTCTCTTCTGTCGTTACCGTGTATTCCCTCTCCTCGCATGCCTGCCTGCTTTCCTTCTCCTGCTAAGAATGCATTACGATACGTGCAATGCGTCGTGTAGCACATTGTAAACATTTTCTTTGGATACATATGATATTCTATCATGAATGAAATAAATGAGTGAGTTGTAGAGAGCGACTTAAATATCTTGTAATTCCGCAGCGCGGCGGGAACGGCTGTGTTGCAGAACATGAATTTCTGATAATGAGAGTCGAGCTGGCGTGGAATAGTCCTAGCGACAACACTTCACTTTGCGATGGGAGCGACAGTTGAGCTTGACACGATAGATTACCCTTCACGAATACCGTGGGGTACGCCGGGTACGACTACTCTGACTAGTGCCGTTTCGGTTCCTGGTGGGGTGGCATGCAAGTTGAACAAGTTAAATTTGGACTGTGATGGATTTGCTGTAATATGAATAATTTACAATAGAAGATCGAGCACACATCACACTGGAAATCAGATGGAATCCACTGAGAGGAAAAGGAGTGCGAAATGGTAAGTTGAGCCGCAGGTATCGGCGGGGCTGAAACCATTAGTTTCGAGATCTCTGAAACTAAATGTTCTGGCAGAAAGCATACGTTTCGGCCACCGTTTCGGCCGGATGTCCCTGAAACAATAGGATTGAGGCTACCTGAAATGGTAACCAATTAGTTTCAGCGCTGCCTAAGCTGCTTCTCAAACCAATGGTTTCAATGTTGTTTTCTTGAGCACCAAAACTAACCATTTAGCACTCAATTTCGGCTCAAATGATTCCATCAAAATTCCAGTGTGCATGTAGTTTTAGAGCGATTTTACGTTGAGTTGATTCGGTAGTACTCGCCATTTCCACGTATCATCGGTGTTAATCGGATCGGGAATTCACGATCGCAGCCGTGTTGATACGACCTTGCTTGCTCCTGTTTTGCCGCGCCACCAAGTTTTGCTCCTACCATCATGCACTTTTGCTCGCAAGCGTACCCGTTTCTTTGCTGGTGCCTGGGTCCGGCAATTACTTCTCTGTTTTCTGTGCCTCACCTCATTCCCATCCGACTTGGACTCTGGATCTATTATGAGGCGCCACTGTCCTGTTCGGCCAGTGCTGCCAAGCATAAATACCCCACCCGTTATATCTCTCCGCAGCACTAATTCTCGGAATCTCATTGGCTCCGTTCCATAACTCCTGCTTCTGTAGGTCAAACGAACCTGTACTGTCCGCTGTCCCGCTGGCAGTACGTGCTGCGGATCGGCCTCATACGACATCGCAAGGCGATACCTCGCACTAAAGAATGGGTTCTAAGCATGTAATCGCCAATAATCTGTCCCTACACCAACCTCCAGCGCAATTCTTCTTGTTTCCTCCACTCTCTTAGTCGTTGTGTCGCTCTCTGGGATCTCTTCTGCGCACTCGCACCTACCAGCGGGCTCTATCGAATACAACCGTCTTGCGACCTTCCACAAGGTCGCCCGAAGGTCCCTTGCTTCGTGTCACGGCGAATTGTCGAGGCGTGATGGTGTGTATGAGCGTGCAAAGCAGCATCGGCAACGTGCCGCCCACGAACACAGGTTCAAGAAGGGTCTTCGTCAGTCTAACTTGGCATTTCTTTAGCTGTATGGCAAGACTGAGCTCGTCACATAGCTGCTAATGCTCCGTATAAACGTGATACGAGCAGTGTTCTCGCAACAGATCATAAATCCAATCTGACTGGGATCACGAACAACACTGCAGCTGCGACTCTCTTCGACGGCAACAGCTCCTGTGTGCTCGCACCCGAGGTCACCCAAGGACTTTATCGTAATACTTTTTTTGGATTCATGACTGTGTGCGTTCTTAAGCTCCTTCGCAGTCGTCGACGGTGAATACGTTCGATGGGATATCCGCGAAGATACAGACGGTATTGATACTTACGTCGACGTCCAACTCATCGATATCGCGACTTGCAAGCCGGTCCCGGGCGTCTATATCGATTTCTGGCATGGTGAGTATACTACTTTGTCCCCACCGCTTTTCCGATTCAAACCTGATCTCCTTCAGCCAATGCAACTAGCGTGTATTCCGGCATTGTCGCAAATTGCAATGGCATCGGCACTCAAGACGCGTCGAACCTCGTCAGTTCGTCCTTTCACATACTGTGCCTAATATTCAATCGTCTGCAGAACACCACATTCTTGCGGGGCATCCAAGCGACTGACAAAGATGGTGTTGCGCAATGGCTTACCGTCTTTTCGGGACACTACACCGGCCGCACTCCGCACATTCACATCCTTGCGCATCAGAACGCCACGGTCTTCAAGAATGGTATCGTCGGCTCCGGCAACGCGTCGCACGTCGGGCAGTTTTTCATGGACCTGTCGCTGATTAGCGAAGTGGAAACCACGGCGCCGTACGCTAGTAACGCACAGACGCTCACGACCAATGAGGAGGACAGCATCCTAGTGCAAGAGGCGGGGACTATCGACCCCATGCTGGAGTACGTGCTGCTCGGCGACAAAATCGCGGATGGCCTCATGTGCGTTGCGTTCCTTTCTTTCATGTTTCATTTCAATCATTAACTCCGTGCACCCTATGCGGGTCATTGACTTTTCAGGATGTGGGCGGCGATGGGCATCGACACGTCTGCGGAATATAGAATCACTCCTGTGGCGTTTCTGACGCCCGATGGCGGGCTCGTCAATGAGGACGCCATGGGCGGAGGTGGGGCTCCTCCCGGTGGCTCTGGTGCGCCCGGCGGTACTGGAGGTAGCGTCACTGCGAGTGGTAGCAGCGTTACCGTTAACGGTACCGTCACTCCCTCCACGGATACCAACAGCAGCGCAGATCCATCTCCTCAGAGTACGTGCATCCATTTGGTCGGGTTTCCGAAAGGAACTGACTCCTGCGTGACAGGAGATTTTGTTCTCTTATTTCTAACTTCCCTGTACCTATAGTTTGTCCTTTCGTTTCCTCTGTTCTGTAATCGATTGTTCCAATGATGAAGACATCTTGCATAGCCTTCGCAGACAGACTAACGAATCACATATCAATAATAACAAAATATTGTGATCACGCATTAACGTCGCATCTAACACTCCAATCGATTCCTACACCAGTCGTATCATGGTCTTGTTGCTGTCCAAGCACTCCAAATGTACTCTGACGCCCTTCAGAGATCTCAGGCGCTCCACGGCCTCATCGGAAACGGCACGGCACGGCAACGACAAAAAGACATGCTGCAGACCAACAAATGTGTCATGCGACGTTGCGGCCTTATGCACGGTCCACGTCTCCAGCATGTCCAGCAGAGAAGCGTCTCCAAATGCAAACGACCCGTTGAGCGTGAGTGAGCGCAATCGCGGCAGATTAATGGCGGTATTGTTGGTGGAGGTCGCGAGGTGGTGAAGCAACTTGTCAGTGACCATCGTCGGCATACCGCCGATGGCCCCCAAGGTTTCCAGCGCTGGAGTGAGCGCTAGAACGTCCAGCAACTCAGAAGCCCGCAGATTGAAATCTCTCAGAACCAACTGAGTGAGGTTGCATAGAGAGCGACGAAGGAAGGCCGTCAGATCGACCGCCTGCCTGGCTAAGGAATTGAGCGTCCAAAGAACGAAGCGCTGGACAGTCGAATCGATGGAAGATATTTGAGATCCCTCGTTTCGTACTTCGAGCTCCCAGGTATTCCACCTTGAGAGTTGTCAGGCCCTAAACCGGATTCATTGAATGGCCAGTATTATTGATATCAAGCGGTATCATGGAATAAAAAAGATGCTCTGGGCAAAAACATTCAGACAAATGAGAATCCAACCCCCCTCGAGCCGCTTTACAACTTTTTTGTACCCAATCGTCACAGGATAACGATTACACCATCCCTCCCACCCACGTGGTTGCGTAAAGGTCCGGAGGTTCAGCGCCAGGGGGGAGTGTTGTATTGTGCAGAGCCGAAATGGATGGAGCCGCCTGGTGATTTGGACGACGCTCAGAGACTTGCTGCTGCGGTGCTACGTTCTCATCATTGGTTTGTGGAGAAGACCTTTGAGGTGTTCGAGGGTGCCAGTCTCCTCTTGGTCCCCCCTTGAATAGAGGGGTGGCGGTCGACGGAACAGGTGAGTTGGAGCGGGAGCCGGGCTGCAACGGGCTAGGCGTATTGCGGAGACGGACTGGATGCTCTGGACGGAAGTCTACGGGCGCTGCCCTGGCAGGACGAATGCAGACCTCGACGCCGGTCTCCAGGGCTATGCGAATTGACAGGGGTGGTATGCAACGTCTGCCCAAATAATCCACCGGGCGGCCGGCGGATGCACGTGTTGTGCGACGATGGTTACATCCACGGCGATAGCGGCGACCTTGCTGGCAAGTGCAGTGGCAGTCAGTACCGTCTTTTTTTCTTGTGCCCAGCGATGGAGTGCAGTTGGATGAAGGACCCGGGCACTTGGAAACGTGTGCTCGTGAATCGCTGCCAACTAGGGCTGCCGCCCGTTGCCGTGACGGCAACGGCCGTCGATTCAACGGCTACTCCACGGCAACGGGCCGTCGAACAACGGCCCGTTCCATGGGTGAGAGAGGTCCTCACAGGACGGTACGGTCAACGGCACGGCCGTAACGGGTTGTTGACGGGCCCACGGGTTGAGAATAGTTTGTTTGAGCCATTTTACGCACAGAAGTGAGCTTTAACGTACTTCCCAATTTTTTTTTGTCGCAGCATAATACAAGTGAACACATATCAAACACATATACAATGTTAAGCACCAAGAAAGCTTCTCAACTGAATTCAACTGAATCAGTGAGTATCCCCACCTCATTATCACAACCCAAAATGCAAGGAGATATTTAACGGACAGCCATTTGTCTAAGAGAGGGGGGGGAAATTGCCGCTGACAGGTAGTTGAAGTTGAATGAACTTAGTTGGACATTGCCATCACAGTTACGGCAATTGCCGCGATGGTGCAAAGACTTTGTATTTATGAGGACTGGAGGGAGGAGAATATATAAATAATGAAATAGAAACATATTAGAACACCTAGATGTCCTTCCTGGACCAGAACCACACCTGGAAAAATGTTTCTGATTGCAATAAAAATTACGCCGTTGAACGGCCGTGACGGCCGTTTTTCAACGGGCCGTAACACTGCGAACCCGTACCGCGACCGTGGCGTTGAGGTCGAGTAAAAATGGCTGACGGAACGGGCACGGCACCCCGTCGACGGGTGCCGTGGAACCGTCGCCATCAGTAAAACTACACGTTTGTCTTTGGCATCTTACATCTTTCGGTGATGTCTTTGAGCATCTTTATCTTAGAATATTGTCTTTGGTCTTGGGAGCGGCATCTTGGAATGTCTTTGTCTTGCATTCTCTGTCTTGCGTCTTTGGCGAATGGTCTTATTGAAAGTAATTAGCGGGTACAAATTACATGTAGATTGTTTGAAATAAATAAAGATAGCAAAATTTTCCGTTGCTTCCCTGTTAATACTGATATTTCTGCGCTGGCGGACTTCTCATCGGTATTTTTCTGTGGTGCAGAGCAAATCTTCAATTGAGTCAATTTCAGTGAGATTGATTATTTGGAAGCAGAAGTATTTGGTTATCAAGACTAGATATCGGCAGTGAAAGTTTATACTGCTGAGGATGGTCGCATGGAGAAACGGAATCGAGCATGAAGATCTCTTAAAATTTGCTAAGTCATTCAAAGTCCGCTGTTCCGATCAGCGACCGGTTGCACACGGCGTGACTTTGACAGATGGTTGGTGATGCCAGTGCGACACCTTTCTCTTCCTCCCACCACCTCCCTCCTTCTGGCACCTCCCTCAAACCTATTCAAATTGCCCTCAAGCCTTCAAAGCTCAATTTCTCATCAAAGTGAAGCTCCTCTTCAAGCTTCTCCTCAAAATCATCCTCAAGCTGTCAAGAACTTAGCTTTCCACTGTGTGGTCCGCTGCTTGTTCCCACTCTCGTCAGACTGCACTCTGTGGTGTCTCTCGGCTCTTTGTGGCCTTTACCACCTCCCTAGCACTACGTGCATATACTGATTATGGCCACTTGTTGCCGTCATTACTCACCGGCTTTTTTTTAGACATCCTTCGCAGCAAATCACGAAGGCTCAATCGGAATATCGGTTGTAAGTCCCTCTACCCAACTCTTACCTGCAACTGATGTTTCAAACGACTCTCAGTGCACCGGGTCCCTCACCAACGTTAATAGATTTCTTCAGCCAAGGTACGTGGTATTTATTGTGCGCCTGTTCGCTTCTGACAGGCTGTTATAGAACTCACGTAATCACTCGCCGGCTCACTCCGTCATTACCCCTGGCCAGCAAGTCGACCACGCTGCCATCTCCACCACCGCAATGTGCGTTCACATGCGGGCGAGCCGCGGAAATACGGGCACGATCAATTTTAGTCACTTAGACATCAATGTAGAGTAAAATACGCCATTGAATAAATCTTGATTTGTGTCTTAGATTGCGTCTTTCTAAGTCTTTAACCATCTTAGGAAGCATCTTGAGTGGATTTAGGTGTGTCTTTACAGTCTTGCCCAAGATGCCCTTGTCTTTATAAGACACCTTCGTCTTTATAAGACAAGTGAATCTACTTAGCCCAAGACGTGAGTCTTGGGGGAAGATGTGTCTTTGGCGTCTTTGACGTCTTGCCCAAGACGTCAAAGACGCCAAAGACGAACATGTAGTTTTACTGATGGCAACGGTCACGGGCGGCAGCCCTACCGCCAACGGACGCCAGAACTGGAAGGCGTGAGCACTGCGACCGAGTCTGCCGTGATGATAGCGACAGCATTATCGAGGGGAGGAAGGGATTCGGCGGTGGGCTTCGGTGAGGAGGCATGATGTAGGCCAGGTCCACGCTTGGTCCACCATACGTCACATGAAGTCACATCACTACATGGGGGATTATATTATACTCGGATGGGGCAAAAATGAGCAACGAGTTTACAGAAAACAAGCAAGGAGTATTGTATTAATCTACTCAGCGGTGGAAAGAAACCATTTTCTCCGCGGCGGTTTCAAGTGCTGCCATTTCATCACGAGAAATAGCATCGTCCCCAGAGGCGAGGGTTTTCAGCGCCGCGTAGTGATCACCGGTGGCGAAACGCATCGGGAACAGCCGATAACGGACCTCTCCGCAGTCTGACATGCACATCAGATGCATCTCGACTTTTCCACCGCTGCGAGAAGCCCGGTCAGAAATATGACGCCAGTCTATGTCCAGATAGCTGGCTGGAGGCCCCGTATCCCGATCGCGTACTTCAAGCGTTGGGCACGGGCCCCCCCCACCACTCGAATTCATTACTATAATCAAAGTGCGTGCACAAAACACAATCGGGGTCCTTGGCAAGGCAGGCGAACTGGCCATTATATACCAGCCGCCGAGACCGGGCATAGTCATCGTCGAGAATTGTGCGCATGAATGACCTTTCTCGTCCTGTGAGACCCCCGGGATAGCCTTAGCATCCGGTCAATAAATTGCACCGTGTCGACACAATAAACAATATGAATACCTACCTTGCCGGGCAGAGGAAAGGTCGTCACACGATTTTTTATGGCCTCCTTCCAATCAGCAGCTTGACATGTTTTTGAGCAGTAAAACACTGCGCGGCAGACGCATCCTCGGAGATTTTGCTTCTGGGTGATAGAAGCGCACTAATACCGTAGGTCGGTTCGATAAATCAGGGGCTGACGGAAAGTAAGTACTCACACCAAGATTATCACACGCTCGAAGTGATTTGGCGCGAGAATCGTGGTCATGTCTCAATTTAATCCGTCTGTGGGCCAGTTCCATAAAGCTCTTCCATTCTGGGAAAAATGGTGACGATTGAAAGCCTGGAGTGTCTTGGATGGCCGCGACGTCCAGAAGGGAGATCTCCAACTGGGATACGATTGGATAGTAGACGGTGGATTTCCTAAGGCCGTCGTGGAGGAAAACTGTGACTAGCGCGAGGTCCGAGCTGAATCCATCATGTTGGGCGGCGTAGGATATCATGAAGTGAAGAACACCCGCTTTCAAAGCATCGACCATCCACCTATGATGGGAACTGGCTAGTATCCGAGCCATCGGATTGAAGTAGCTGTACAATATGTCTGTAGAATCATCGCGAGTTCCCAAAACGCGGCGCATGGCGCGAATCGTGGTGGTAATGATTCCGTGGCGTAAAAGAGGGGTGCGGATAAGGTCTCCGAGTCCGCCCTCTATTTTCTCGACAACGCTCATTCCACCTTGGAAGTAGGAATAGGGGCGGGGAGCATCGACCTTCGGCGCGAAACGCCTCAAATGCCGCAGGACTAGTTTTGATAAATGATCCGCACTGCCTCCGGACCCTTCAGCAAGCTCCTCGAGATTTGAGGGACTCCAAGGACCCCCTCGATTGAAGAATACATTGATCCCATCGAAGGCACGAGATACCATATCGCCTTCCGGTGCCTGTAGGAGTGCCGTCCACGCGACCGCGAGAGTAAGAAAGAATCCAGGCGTTTCGGTCACCACCGACTGCAGCTTCTGGCCATCGGTATTCTGGAGAAACACCAAGAACTCGCAGATGACAGGCAATGCGCGCCGCCCGATTGCCGAATAATGGATGTGCAGGAAAGAAAACCACGGCCACAGGCGATCCCAGAGATCCGGGCTAGCCGCATGATCGATTTCAATCGCGTTGACTGCCTCTAGGGACATCGCAGCCCTCTTGGCGTCGAGAAGGCAGTGTTCTGGGATGGGGACCGTATCCATGTCGGCGGAGCTGGGAATGCGAGCAGGATCAAGGTTGGCAAATAAAGCTGGCAGAAAGAGCTGAGCTTCTGCGCGGTCCTCCGTCTTTACAATGTCCAATAACTGGCCGAGATGCATGAGTGATCCCTCGGCGCTTTTACTAACCATCCTCTTCCGAATGTCCATCAGAGCAGACTGAACGGAGTGAAACAAACACTTACCCTAATGGTCAGGCTTTTGATGCGTGAGATGTTGTGAAGACGTAGGCATTCGTGCATTATACTCGTGGCTCTTCGTCGTGGTAGAGAGGCAAGGAGGTCATCATAACGATGCGGAACCAGATAGGGGCTGATGGGAAGACAGGGGAAAACTCCCGGTTCCGTACAGACCGACGCGAGCGCACGATCCACAATGTCGTGCTCTGGATGTGTTCCTCCGTAAACAACGTTGAGAGTCCCCCAAAGAGCAGGATTGGCAAGCGCAATGTTTCTCCACAATCGGCAAAACATGCAAGAAAACCAACGGCGCATAGTGGAAGTAATATACGAGAATACGGGACGTTTTCCACGGCTTCCGTGAAGATTTTGGCTCTAACTTCCGGTGGGATACTGAGGACAGAGTAAACGACGCCGTCGAGCCTGCAGTTGGGTGCGCTTCCGCCGTTCCTGCAAATCCAATAGATTATCGAGGTCCTTGGCTTTAGACTGTTCAATTGAGTAGAAATTTCGGCCAAGTCGCTGCGTAGACCGTCAAAGAGCATTTGGAAGGTGGCGAGTTGGGTGAAAGCGAGAGATTGATGGATTGATATGTGATCCGAATCAAACGGGTCAACAATTCCACGTCACACACTCCATCCAGTCCCCCGGTCACTCCCCAATAGGTCGGCCCCCCCGTAAAGTAAATGATAAATCAAAGGTCGTGTGAGAAAGTCTATCTCGCGAACCAGCCAGCTGCCGAAGGTTTGAACCATCTATACCAGCGCGGAGGGTCAAAATAAAGCGATTCCAGGGTCCAGAGGAAAAAAAAACTGTATTTTTGCAGCCACGAAGTCAATAAAAAAGAGAACATACGAAAAAGAGTGCATATGACGTACCTGAAGGACCCAGCATCCCCAAAGTTACCCATTCTCTTCAAGACTCTCCTCCCACAAGTCCCCAACAGTGATGACGACAGACGAACGCAAAACGGGCAGCTGAGACGCTGACTACGACAGCGCTCGGGTGGTGCGCGATTGGCCAAACGGTGCGCGGGGCAGGTCCAAAATTTGAAGGTGCAGCGTGCATGAGGGTGTCGTACAAGGGCGTGGATAGGTTGGTACGGCATCTGGACCAGGCGGGAGGAGAGAGGAAGGCCCAGAACGCGAGAGTGACCAAAAAGTGCGCAAGGAGCGCAGTTTTTGACGCGCGGACGACAGTGCCGCTGGTAGTAGGAGCGGCGGCGGCGCAGGAGGGCCGTGCACGTATTCGTCCTTAGACTACGAGGATGGGACAGGCGGGTGAGCGAGAATATGAGGATGGGTGGGAGAAGATAAGAGGGCAAGATGATGGGGTGGGGCGAGGCTGTGAGAGGTGAGATAGTACAGAAGCGCATAATGAAGAGGAGAGCGGGGATACGGGCGACAAGGGAGGGACAGGATGAAAGGACGATAGAAGGCAAAAGGGCACACATATGTGGGTTACGGGAACAAGACAGGATGGAGATGCGAAGAGGAGCGAAGAGGAGCGACGCAGGTAGTAGCAGAGGAAGACGGCGGCGGGGAGGACGAAAATACGGAATGGTGAAATGAAGAAAGGGTGGGAAGAAGACAAAAAGGAAAGAAGCAGGAAGGAATATATAGCAAAGGCGACTGGAAACCCAGACACGAACTAACCTCCTGCTTAACTTGGAACGGACACAGCGTCATGGAGGAGGGCTGGGCAGAAATGTGCACGCGACGAGGAACAGTGCGAGACTAAACATCCGCTGGGACGAAGACGGCGCACTACGGTTCGTTCTCGTCCGTCGCTGTTTTCGGTGTTGGTGTTGCCCATCCGCCGTTGTGGGAGGAAAGACGCAAAGGTGGCAGTGGTGATGCACGTGCCCGGTGGTGCGGCCCGTTGTTCGCCGCGCTGCGAACTAAAGACACGAAATATTAGTAGTAATGAGTCGAAGGGTAGTCCGAGATAGGCTTCACATGTGCATGAGCCGTCTGTGGAACATGCGGAAGCGTGCTGATAATCGGCTGACGCGGCTTTTATTCGGCGGCTGACCAAAAAGAAAATGTTGACGCACGGCAAGTTGATACAACTGTGTCTTGACCATAGGCGAATGGGTCTTTCGCTAAAGTTAGAATATTGAACAAATATTGGATGCGAATACACGCCAACACGCTCTCCGGCACCCGTTTCATTTTTTCCCCAGCCAAATTTATTCAACACATTTTGCGCCAAGAAAAACGACAATGCTTGATTTCCATCCTTGTCAACTTTCTTTATTCAATACGTTTGCGCTACTGTAGTTGCGAAGAGAAAAGGGGACGCAAAGGATACGCATTACCCTGAGTCGAACGGGAAGTTTTGCATAATGCCCCTAAAGCTGCGGCGCGGCTAGCAAATTCAAGTGGATGCACAGCGCTAGTACACTGTGCTTTCAGGCTTAGTTCTGCTCTTTTGGAACTTGGTTTATTCAACACATTTTGTGTTATCAGAAGCCATATGCGCCTAGCCCCGAGTTGACCGGGGATCTTCCACTAGCATTATTCCCGTTTTGAAACTACCCTTCGTTGCACACATGTGCTGAGTATGCCAAAACATCAGAATGGACACTGGCCATATTGACCTGGTGGATTACCCCCCTTCCATTGCACATTTCTCCCACCCAAAGTGTTTCCCACAAGTGGGCACTTGTTCCAAACCAGAGTCACCAAAAAGGGGCACAAAAAACCCCTTAACTGTGTTCCACACCGAACTTACCCCGACCTATACACCATGTTCCCGGTCCGTCCACTCACTTTTTGGCCTTTTAAGCCCATCAGAATATCGATTCTGACAGTGTATCAAAATTTCAGGTCCAAATTCCGAAAGCCACACCCCCTGCAAATAAAATACTCCAAACATGCTGAAAGTACAGCATGTTCACCGTAAATGATGCTATTGCTTTTTATATAATATGGCTAGCTTAATACAAATTACATGAGGCTGTTCACCCCATTTACACCTTTCCATTGACCCTCTATAGATATATTCCCTTCACCGGCCCCCCGGTGAAGCGACCTCCCGAGAACCCGGAGGCACCCCCTGGGGCAGGTCCGAAAAATCACCGGATCACTATTGATTAATGGCTCTTAACGTTTGCATTCGTTTTGGGGGCAACTCCGCCGTAGCGATGATCGGAAAACGGTCCAGGGACCGATTAAAGCCGAGGCGACCGTTTGAAGACCGAAGAGACCAATCTTGTTTGGCACGCAGCCGAGATGTAAACATAAGTACCCATCTCGATTCCCGTCGCGCCATCCTGCCACCAACCACTCTCAAAGCCCCGGACCGTCAGATAAAGGTCCCATTTGCTCCTAGGATGAGTCAAAAATTGGTCTCCAAGTATGAATGAATGTATACAGTTGAAGCAGCCAAATTTTACACTACTTCTCAGCAATGCACTTATGCGACGCGACGCGACCTGGGCCATTTCAGGTTGCCCAAACAAGTATGTGACTGCACAGAGGAGTGCCAGATGTCCCACTTACGCGGTTTTGCCGAGCTGATGCCCAGATTTGTTCGGCAAACTTGGGCTTCTGCGACTCCGTTATTCAAGACGTCCATGGATGAAAATAGAAATAAAAGATGATTCGCCTCCTGTCTCTTCTCAGTTCCTATCTATTTCTTCTCACTCTCATGCTTTCCTACATGTACAGCCAACAAATCTCGGTCGACCCGCTTTGAAGCTTAATTCTGATCCCCGTCATGGCACGATTTTCCCTGTTCCGACACGATGCAATTTTTTTGGCGCTATCTCCCTGATCATGCTAATTCTCGGAGCTCATGAACAAACCCACCGAATATGTGGGAGGAACTTACGCAATAAACTGTAGGGCGAGCTATGCTTTCAATTTATTTTTGGCGTGCTGTCTCAAAAAGGCTCGAGCAGTGTCACCGCTGACAATTGTTGCCACGTTCGAAGCAAAATTCTAGCTGTATTTCCGCTTCTCAAAGTTTTGCTGGATGTTCATCATTTCGTGATGAGGTATGTTCACATTTTCTCCCTCCAATACGGGATTCTCACAGATTTAGATATGCGGCTGTAATCCTCAACGGCATGAATAATCCCCATCGCGGCGAAGTTCTGAAGGACATTCGCAACGCAATTACCAAAATTCCAGCGAATAAAGAGTCTCCTGCCCAGTATTGGCCGCACGCAGATCAGCTAACTCGGCTTCCCACGGCGTATGAGAAATGGGTTATGCGAGGTGGGGTTTGGTCAGCCACCGCACAGAATGTAAGTTTACTTCTTCAGATGCTGAAACAATATTGAAACGCATATTTCAGGTGCATGCTGCGCAGCTGCAACATGTCCAGAAAGGATGCCTTGCCCGACCACGAGACGATATTCCATCTGATGGAAACCGAATCGAAGGTTGGAACAGCTTGCAGCGCTCGTTTGCCAGCGGACTCGAACTGCAGACGCCGGGCATGACTTTGTCCTGCGCCGTAATCTGCGCATTGCCTTCTGTTGGAGTTGCACCATGAAGTCCAGCACTACGCGTTCATCACATGATCGCATCGCGGTGCATTAGGCACGTGTCTCGGACCTTTTACCTCAGTCTTTGCTACGCACTCTGACTGAGATCATCATGTCTAGTTTCTAAAGGTTATGGGCCTACTGTCCTCTCTTTGAAGTCGGACACAAGGAAACATCACATCTAAATCTCATTGTGCACTATGGGAACGACTCAAACCCCCGTTACGACGGCTACGCCGATTGTTGTGACCGCCGTAAAGGCACCATCGCACTTTCAAGACTTCCCCGCCTTAGACAAAGAAAAAAAAACTATGTCGACTGGGTGGAGACATGCCTCGATCCTTGCTGGACTGCGTAAATATGCCGATGGCACAGTCCCAGCGCCAACCGATACCGCACAGCTAGCGATCTGGACAGACAATGACGACCTAGCCAAAGCATGTATACGAATGCGACTCACCGCAGGTGAAAAGGTCAGCATCCGGGACGAGAAGACCTCGAAAGGCATCTGGGAAGCATTGCAGACTCGTCATCGCAAAGACGGTGTCGTGTCGCAGATGCTGCTACTCCAACACCTTCGACGATAAAATTAAATCCAGCGACCCTTTCGTCTTGTCAATATTCGGTTCTCATCATGCTATGCTCGCGGACTATACAGCTTCTCTGTGGAACGAGCTTTTACCGCCTGCAGGTGGCTCGCTTCTGGCTCCCCTATCATTCTCATCCCAGAACCTGGGCCCAGATTCTCGCTTCAGATAGTATAGGGCTCAAGGGAGCTTAATCCGGCTTAGGTTTATGCGCGCTTAAGCGGCTAATGTTGGCTTAAGCGTGAAGGTGGTATATATCAATATTCTAAATAGTGATACTGTAGTACCTGTGAATAGATGGCTTAAGCCAACTTGAGTCGGCTTAGGAAGTTGCTCGAAAATTCGGCATTAGCCTAAGCCAACTGGGGCAGGTGACAGTGTTGAGCGGCGGTGGAGGAGGGGGAGCGAGAACGCACATCGTGATAAAGGGAGCGGGAAGTGCGGAATTTTCGCAACTGAAACCCACATCGTGGTCTTGTTTCTCGGCGTCGGAATTGGGGGTGCGACGGAAAAGCGTCCGGATTATGCGGTGAATGCGACTCTCATCGGCAGTTGGAAGATTCTGTTGTTCGAGATCATTTTCGCGGTCGTTATGGGCGAGAAGGGTTGCAAGATCCATGTCGGGTATATTTTCAATTGTTGCAGAGGATGTGGTCGCTATATGGAATGGTTATTGAAAATGAATACATTATATAGGTGGGTTTATGGGCACGGTTGTGGTCACACTCACAGTAGCCGTCAATTTTCCCATTGTTGGTTGGTTGGTCGGCCTTGTCCTTTTGATGTCGTGAAACAAAAACGGGAGCAAGGGTGGTAGAAATTAGGACAATAGCAGATGCATAGAAAAGAACGATAAAATCGTATGTCAAACAATAACGCTGGGACTAGGAACAGAAGATCAAATGTTTTTCCCCGACCAGTGCTGCATCAGTCTCGAGGATACTGCGGTTATAACTAGACTTTGAACGTAAGTTGCGGATTCTGTGGACCAGGAATATATCTTACCGCGGACGAATTTATTTTAGAGTCGGACGGAAATTTGCGGGTAAATTTGGCGTATACCGGGTCCGTACAAAGAGCATATGTGGCCAAACCGAAATACAAAGATGCAGTTCTGGAAAATAGATGAGATGGTGCTCGTCTCCCGAGGTGTTATTTGGCGTTCAGTCATATCCGAACCGAAGACGTATGTATTGCGCCTGAATACAGGACCCAGGCACCAGCCAGAGAGCACGAGTTTCCCAGAAGACAAGATTGCTTCATATGCTCCAGAAGTATATGGGATTCTGAAAACTGTTTGTCTCTGAGATGGACCAACGATGGAGTGTCATCCAAGGTTTCCTGATGCACCGCAGCTATGCCGTGAAACAGGTCCCTGGCCGTCACAAAGCACAGATAGTGTACGCTGAGTTTGGGTGGCGGTACCCTGGCCACGTTGAACCGGCACAGGAATCGGAGGGGCGAAATCGAGCTGTGGACCAGCACGTTGTGATGGGGGGCAGAGGCAAGTCGACGGTGTGCGAATGCCATCAAAATGATCCGGCCGCGATGCCGTGGCCATGGTGTCCTTTTTTTTCCCTTCAGGCGTCCACGTTGTTCTTTCACTTTTTGCCTCCTGCCACCATGGAAGACGAAGAACTTACTTTCCTCGCCACTGCGCCAACGACTGAGCAAGACACCGACGCGAACTTCTTTGTTCGCCACCCAAGTCGCCACCAACTCTTAACTTCCCCGCTGTTCACATATTCTGCGTTTAAGCATCGTGCCGCTGACCTCCCATCTCGTGGACTACTCGGAACAAGCGTAGGGGAGCGAATCTACTTTAACACCAACGCACCCAGTAGCGTGGTCATCTGTGGTGTTCAGGTTTCTTTTTTTTTTGTGTCAGGTCCCGAACTGAGCCCTGACCATTTTGTAGGGATCAGGGAAGAGCCATACCGTCTCTTGCCTCCTAGAGTGCGCACTTGTTGCGGATCCACGTGTTGGCCAGCTCCCGGAACCTTTGAGCGCTCTTGTGTACGCGTGTTCGATCATTGCTCCGCACCCACGTTGTGGCTTACTAGTTCCCCCTATAGTTTTCATTTTGATGCTCAAGACGCCAATCGCCCGTGCGAGGCAGCCTTCCTGTCCGTGCCGACAGATACCCCACGTCGTGCCGCTGTGCCCCAGGTTACCGTTCTATGCTCGTACGTACGCTTGTCCCATTGTGGCCTTCATCATCATTCAACTGGGAGCCACGACTTACCACTTTGAAGACCGAGTAATCTCAACCGGCGCCGCCGCGCCTACGCTTCCCTGGCCAATGTCCGCGTTGAGCCGCTGTCCTTGTCAGAAAAGGACCTCACGGCGGACCGCATGCTCGCACTCATGGGCTGCGATAATCTCGAGGTATGTCACGCCAGCGTCGCCTTGACTATGTAATCCTGTAATCATTCTATTGAACAGACAATGCCGCTCTATATGCACACCGCGCTGCTCATAATCCGCACCATGGGCGTCGACTTGTTCAGCTATCTAGGTGCGGGGGAGTGTGGATGGTGTGAATTCACGGCCTAACTGACTTGGGCACAGAATTCAAGCGCCTAATTGGCCTCGAGCACCTCAATCCAATGCAGAAAGCAATGATCAAGCTACGATTAGACTTATTGGATGCCTTTGTCCGCCCCAGCGCCGCCGACATCGAATCATATTTCACTACGGGAGGACTCGTCCTCGTCGATCTCACGGACCCGTTCCTCGATGGTAGGGGTTCCCGTCGAAATTAAAGACCCATATACTGATTTGAACATGTCGCTAGGCTTGACGGCGGGCGTGCTCTTTGACATCGTGCTCGGCGCATTCACACAATGGAAAACGGTGTGCGGAAAGCTCGTTGGTACGTTCGTTCGTTCGGAGCATCCTGTCTCTGTGCCTAATCCAACTTCGCGCGCAGTCCTGGACGAGGCACACAAATACCTCACCAACAGCGATTCCGCCCGTTTAACCCAGTCCGTGAGCAACATCATCCGCCTCCAGCGGCATCTCGCCACCCGGGTGATCATCGCGACGCAAGAGCCGACGGTCATCCCGCCGACGATCCTGGACCTCGCATCCATTATCATCTGCCATCGTTTCTCCTCGCCTGCGTGGTGCGCCCATCTCGCACGCCACGTTTCTGCGGGAAGCAGCGAGTCTGCGGCGTTCGAATCCTGGTTCCAGCAGGTCATGCTGCTTCCCACTGGCGACGCACTCGTCTTCTCCCCCGCGGCTCTGATCGCGGCTAATGAGCACGGTGTCAGTCTGTTGGGGAGGGAACATCTCAGGCTGCGAGTACGCCCGCGCCTGACAATGGATGGGGGCGCATCTCGCCTTGCCGTGGGACGTACTTCGCTTACACCAGCCGCGTCACCGCTGTCGCTCCCGACGCCTCCGACGCCAACGTTCTCCCTCCCCGCACAACACCTCCAGGGGCTGAGCACCGCGCCCCCGGTAGCGCCCGATTTCACCCCGACTGTGGCCGGCGGTACCACGTCTTCCAGCACACCGGCAGCTGATCCCCCGACAGCGGACAGTCCTCGGCTGACACTATCTGTACCCATGATCATGGCCTCAGCTCCACGCGCGGTGCCGGCCCGCCTCAAGCACCTCGTGGGCTACCTCTTGCGTGGCGGCGCTGCAGATACGCCTCTGCCGTTCACTGAAGTGAGCGAGGCGATGACTGTCTATCCCGACGTGAAGAAGCCCAAGGGGTGGTGGACGGAGATGCTGCAGGAAGCGGTGGATCAAAGGCTCATCGAGTTCATCAACTGGGACGTCCCAAAGCGGGAGTTGAGGGCGCGCGGAGAAGTGAAGATGATACGGCTGCTTGACCGCCGCCCGCTGCTTTAGGTCTGAATATACTTATGCGCAGATACCCAACACATACTAGTACTACTTTTGTATAATCATCTCATCTTCCGTGCCAATACTTGAATACATTTTTATCACCGAAAAAGATTATTTGCTACTGCTACTGCGTCCCTACTACCGACTACTGCAAAATGGCACGACATGAAAATGAAAATGAATCCATCCCACGGTCCGGAGGATCTCTGCAAAGAAATAATCGAAGCGACGAAATGAATTGAGGATGAACAGAGAATAAAAAATGAACATCTCACAAACCAAGTCACAATCGAACTGATCAAGAACCGAGGAAAGCAGATTGGCTGGAGAAATACAATTCTGGGTCTGCGGATCCGCAGAAGATGATGTCAGCGAGCCCGCCGTCGATATAATCGAAGACAGTAAAGAAGGGTACTTCGATATGCAAGTTCATGAAGGAGATTTCGCGCAAGCGGCCAGTGAGGAAGGAGAGATTGCAGTAATCATGGTGTAAAGGCGCGCGGAGAAATTTCCGTTCTCGACAGCTACGAGAACCGTGTTCGTCTAGAGATGGAATAGTCTTGGCTATACAGCAATACACTTTCTGATAAGGCTCGCCGAGACGTAAAGAGCTTGGAGTCCTGATGGCAGATATCTCGATGTCCGCCGTTGCAAATCCTGGATCTGGCATTAGGTGGAGCAATAGTAAGAGCTTCGACAGCCAGAGAAACGAGGAAACTGTGTCTGCTGGTTGGTGCGGCCACGCTGTCTTTCAACCAATGTGGCTCATGCTTAGAGCAGCATGAATCTAACCTGTAGATTATCGCAAGCCTTGTATACCACAGCCCCGGTCACCTCGGAGGATTGAAGTATGTCGAGCCACTGGCGCGTAAGGCAACGCACCAGCGTCCACTCTTCAAATATTTCGACTCCCTGATTGTGTGGTCTTGTTCTATATAAGAACGTTAATTGAGATTTTACGGTGGAATGGAGAACTCCAATCTTGTTTTTGTATCCGGATACCGAGTTTGAGGTGACACCTTGGCTGCAAATCAACTGCAAATGAGTCACGACCAGCGTCCCAGGTCCCTGTTGTTACAAGTTCGAAGTGCGTCGCGGTACCATTCTAGCCGCAGTTCAGTTCCGCATGGACTGTGTCGCCGCATAAGTCCGCTGTAACCATCGCAGAATGTCGCGCTGACGTGGTGGGCGCCGAGCAAGAAGGGTCATAATTGTGGCAGTGCGCGCCAGTCAGAGATCAGTTTGGTGGGACTTCGGCACCGCTCGGCTTCAGCAGGTTTAAGTTTCTTCTCGATAAGTTGAACCGTTCAACGTATTGAGAAGAAATCCGTAGGGATTACTCCGTTGCAAAGCCTCGCCTTTCCTAAAAGCCATTTGGCCGGATGCAACGAAACACTGAAAATTTCACGACAATTTCAGATTTTCAGTAGCAAAATGTATCGGCCAAAATATTGTGAGATGGAATTTAAGTTGAGAAAGGTAGGCTAGCCATAGTATCTAATCTAATGCATACCTACATTTCGAGTACTGTTTTGTTGGTTGAAAACAAGGTTAAAGATTGCTTTGCATAAATAACTAATGCAAGTGAGGGTCTTGGAGGCCACAGCGGGCGCTAGTGGAATTCACAGGCACGATCAGTCCGACACGCAAATCCTTGACAAGGTCATCGAGCTGCAGTGATGGTTAGTCCTGAGTATGAAATTTTGAGCCGATAAAGCAGACGTACACCTCCAGGAAAATGCGAGTTCAGACAGTTGGGCTTTTGTACAAATTCCGTGTCGAATATGCTGAGAGCGTCGTTGTAGAAATTGGCACGTGGGTAAGCGTGCTCAATCTCCGCGACAGTCTGTGGGTGCCAGAGGCCGCTGAAGTTAAGCCCGAAGAGACCGGTTCCGTTGTACCTGGGACAACTAATCACTGCGTTTCAAGGCCTCGTCGGCAGAGCCTCTGCCGAGGCCCGTCGGCAGAGCTCGGCCGACCCTGATTTATGGTACACCGGGAAGCCTCTGCCGTAAGAAATTACGTCTCGCAACCCCTCTCAATGCATTCGGAGGGCTCAATTTGGTCTGGGGACTAATTTTGGTGGAAATCTGGAGGTTGGGACTGGCAGAAAATATTTTGTGTGGAGCTAGTCGGCAGAGGGTAGGCAGAGGCGTCAACCCAGGTCGGCACAGATCTGCCGATCAAGACTCGGCAGAGTTTGCTGCGCCGGGTCGGCAGAAGTCCACTGACGTCAGCCCAAGTCAACCCACTCTGCCGATCCGCCCTTGAAACGCAGTGAATATTAGCTAGGTGGTACAAGGGAATGAAGACAAAGTTCATTACCCCCGACGTCAAACACCACGCTCAGGAACATGAGGATCTGGTTTGCAGACGAGTTGCCGGACGGCCACTGCGAGGTGTGGAGAACGATGCTCTCCACGATGTCACCGACTTGATACGAGCCTCTTGGCATATGTGAAGGAATCCGCGGCGGCCTGCAGAGTTGTGAAGGGGACATAGGCTGGTGTAAAATTGGATATGGCCAGGAAATCCGGACCGTTGCTGGGAACGTAAGTATCGGATGCGGAGAGGAAGGTCATTTTCGTTTGGTTCGTCTTCTGCATTCCTGTTTATATATGTTCTGTGCTGAGAAGAAGGAAACTCTTCAGGCTGCTGCATACGCTGATTCATCATCTAGGTTTCCGTCTGGCAAGGATCCTTGCGTCGATGGAACTCCGAGGAATCGGCTACGCCGCTCTTGCGCGGCTGGGCAGGTTGATGGAGGACACAGAGATCGTGTTCCGCCAGGGGGCGCGCAAGCACGGCAAGCCAAATTTAAAGGCATCTTACTTGGTAAGTAGCTGGATGATTAAGCCAAGTATTAGGGGAAAAGACGTAAAAAGGAGTACCTCGAATCTGAAGGCTGCGGAGTAACGAATAAATATTTGGCAGAAGGAAGGTCCGGGAAAGTTTTTTCCGTCGATCGATCACTCACCCTTAATAATTTGAAAGATATGCGTACCTCAGTCAGATTGCCTTGAAAGACTGCGACGAATCTTGGCGGCTCCCAAGGTTTAATGGAGGACTTTAAATGCGTGCCAGAGGAGTCTGCAGCGGAAGAAAAATCGCAGCATGTACTGCTATGGATGATTAAAAAAAGTTTCGGTTGGGGATTAAGGACGAGGGAGGGAGAAGGGAAAGTTACAGACACTGCGAAAGTGGTATTGGTAACTGACACAGAATTTTTTTCAACGGGGCGACGTGAAAGTGATGAAACCTCAAGAATTTGTGTGAGAGTCGTGGAAGTTGAAGTTGAAGCGGAAGGAACGATACAGCGCTAGGGTTGAGTTGAATTGCAGAATTTCGGCGCGTGCGAAGACTATGAGCGGTAAGTGAATACGCGATGCGAAGTAGATAAATACACCAGATAAACACCTTACTATGGCAGTGGGATCTATCAGCCATCGCTGATCAGCGGTGGGTCCATGATACATAAAAACCGCTAGTTTAGAGGCGACTTTGATGTATCATCGCACCATCCTTTCCTTATTTTTGTAGCAGCCATCAAGCTATTGTTGTCGCTGTGCTGCACGACGAGGAGAAATAACTGCTTTTGGACCAAAGCCATCAAAAGTTCTCGACATCGCGATCAAACGCGATCAAATGTCCTCGACGTCAGCGACGATGGCGGGGAAATGTATTCCAAAAATCACGAAAAAATTACAGAATACAGGTCTCCTCTGTACAAAATACCACGCGAAGTAACTGATGTCGACGAGCTGAAATAACGGTTTAAAAAGCCTTTCAAGTCCAAATGTGTTGCTGATCCCTTCCGGCATATTCACCTCCCATCGACGGAACGCGAACGGGGCGAGGCTGCCCCGAACCAGATGCGACGATCTGTACGATCGCGGATGCCGCCGTGCCGCGCCGCGTGCACGGGCACTGAGCTCCATCTGCTGCCCAGACGTCCGCGCTCCGCCAGTGTTTGCGCACGCATTCCGGTCGGTCGGGTGCATGGTATTCGCCAATGCTACTGCGAGACCGAGGACGCTACTGCCGCGATGTGTGCGCAGGCACAGCGGCATATGCTGCCCACCAGCCGTCCGTTCCGCAACTCCGGTTGCTCGAGCGGCGTGCATGGTGTGAGTGGGTGCGCGGCGGAAAAGCGCCCGGAAGACGACGCCCCGATGCGTGGGCCCATAATAGTCGTTGGCTATCCTCCCACCGCTGCCCGTTGCCCACGCAGCACGCTCCAGCGCCGAGGATGGCAGGTGCGTGTCCGGCGACACTTTGGGAGAAAGCGTCCGCCCGAGCTCCATTGTGCACGTGGGGTAAAAATGAATGCCGACGACTGCGCGTCAGCTCGGTAAGCCTGCGAGGAGCATGGACACGCCCAGCCGCCACTGGGGGCAACACCGGATGCGGGTGGTGTGGTGGTGGTGGTGAGGTAAATGGGCATTGCACCAGTTTTGCGGGCGCGCAGCACGCAGCACAGCGACACCCGCCGCAGGTCGAGCCTCGTGCGCACTCGCACGCTCAAACTGCGCACTCCTCTGTATCAGCGTGTCAGCGACATCATGACGCACCGGAACAGGTGCCGCACTTGCGCTACCCCGGGCAATCGCGGCCTTGAGAATGGTCCCGAAGACTATCCAGCGATATCCCACCCGAATCGCATGGGGGACGGGCATTGTGGTGGCGAGCAGGGATTAGCTATCTGCCTCAATCATCCGGGTTTCGCCTGCATTCGCTGCCGTCGTGCTCGGACGCCAGGAACGGCTGGGTGGCAAGCCGCTGGAGTGCTAACAAATGTCGCTACTCCCTAGCGGAAACAGCAGAGTAGCGAGGCGCACCATGCGCGGGTGACGTGGCAGGTGAGTCCGCACGCATATTGCGGATACCTGGCAAAGGTGAGCGTCAAACGGGATTTTCACTAGTGAACACGCACCTGGAGTCATAGAAATCGGTTCTCCCGCCATCTCCAGGATCTTCTGGGCCTCACACCTGGCTCGACTATATCCGGGTGCAAAATGGCGTGTTTCCAGCCCTCAGGCTCCAGGAAATGTGAGAAAAGCTTGTAGGAGAGTCTTCTAGGTTGCCTGAAGGCAAAAGACAAGATTTAACCGCATTTCAGGGGAGTTTGAGGATTCGGAAGCCGCAGATGCATGGTGGACAAACGGAGGGGTAGCGAGAGACAGGTCCAGTGAAAAGACATAAAAATCACGGTGTCGAGGCGTGCATGGGCACAGAACAGGTCTAAGGACCTACCGCGCGACGAAGAGTCCTACGATGGATTCTTGGGGGCGAGATGATGGTAACGGAAGGCAAAAGACTCACGCTCATGACACCGGATCACACGTTCCGAACGTCCCGGAAACCATCTCTATCATAGAAAACCTTCTCGTTAAACCCTCTCCGGAACTTTTTAGAAATTCTGAGGAGAGGGATTTCTCAGACTTGACCAGCCAAATGTCTACATATGCAGAATTTAAGAAATCTACCGAATTTCAGCACAGTACCACCGAAACTTTGGTTGATTGGCACTTTTTGGCGTCTCTATCACAGAAAACGGTGTCGATGAGCATTCGGCCATTAAATTCGTGTTCTAACACCGTGAAGGAGTTCTATGGAGCTAACCAATTGCTAAAATGTACTTTTTTGCAGGAACTTGCAGCAGGATAAGAAGTTGCACTAAAGTGTCGATCGGGCAGCCTCAAACGCAGTGTAGCACAAACCCAGTCTCCAACCAAACTGTGGTTCAGTTTCAAAACTTTTACCCCGACTTCAATTTCAACAAGCAGCCTTATTTTCAGAATCAGTTAACATCCTAGATCCCTACTAGTTTGCCGCCCCGTTTGGAGGGTCAAAACGGATGGGAATAGCCACCGTAGACATAGCCGGGGACATAGCCACCATTTTAACCCTCTAAACCGGGCGGCAAACTAATAGTTAGTCGAGCACTTGAATCTTCGAACCCTCTTGCGCACACCGCCACCCCAGTCGTGCCTGCACCCTTACCCGGTTACCCCACTTCAAAAATCGCACTCAGACCTGTGCACTCAAGACCACTACACGGCCTTCAATGCTGCAAGTCGTTATCTACATCTCAAGTCGACTCAACTTCAAGCTCCAAGGCTTCAAGTTTTTCAAGTCTTCAAATTCTCGAAGTATCTCAAGGACTTGGGATAATATCTCGACTAGGCCACCCACTAGATAGGTGAGAGGTCACCATCGTATTCGAGAAACCAGTTGAAAACTCTACCCAAGTGCAATTAAATGCAGGTGTCGTGGTTGAATACCTACCCACCTTGCCGCCGACGGGCTTGCTGGCAGCTGCAAAGGGAACAAGAGCGCAGTTGAAACGCGAAGGGTGAGCGCTTTCTTGAGCGCTTGCTGTGAGAATATACAACACAGGGTACATCAATGGGTGAATCGGCGAGACCCGGAATGTTCCGTGTTACTGTGCCAACAGCCCGCGGCCGGGAGTTGATTCAACGCTTTAGTCCCGAAACAACCACGTCACCCTCACAGCCCTGAAGCTATCGACTCTTGTTCCTGCCACCATGCCAGTGAATTTCGATATCCTCGTCATCCTCGCTGGACTTCTTGCTCCTGCTGTGCTGGTGTCAACTATGGACTTAGACTTCAACCGCACGCTCTTCACTCCAGAAGCGAGCGACCTCCCGGCTGGAACGTATATCGCCACTGGGATTGCTGGGGTCACTCAGCTCGCTGACTACTTGGACACCTATTCGGACACGAGGATCACGCGTTTGCTCGTGTCTGATACCACTGTCCAGGATGTGGACGCTGAACACGGCCACCTCTTCACCGATGCCACGTCCAAAGAGGAGAGCGAGTGGGACGAGGGCACGCATCACAGAGTGTGGGCCGCGGTGCACGACTTTGAGGAACCGCTGAATCGCATTCTCGCCAAGGCGGCGCCCACGCTCGAAGCCTTGTCGTTCCTCGCGTACATATCCTACAGTGCACGACTTCATCAAGTTGTTTACCCGGAGTGGACTGACCCGCGGCTCGAGCCCCTGGTGCAGCACAACTACCCGTCGTTGACGCAATTGAACTTTCCACGCCCTGGCCGCCACCTCGACGGGACGTATCGCGTGCTTACTGAGGCGTACTACCCGCCGTGCGAGTTTCGCACACACCCCCGCGACGATCCCGCGTGTTACGCGCCGCACAGGGCTTCGCGGTTCCCCGCACTCACCCACCTCCGCACTGCCGGCAACTTTGAAAGCTCGACTCTCGCGTCAACGCTCGCGTATGCCATCGATGCGTTCCCTCAACTGACGTATGTACTCGTCACCGATGTTGGGGCGATGTGCGAGCTTCCCGCGGAACTGTATCCTAACCCTCGACGGTGAGCCCAGACGGACCTGCACGAACTTTATCGTTGACGACGATACCTGTCTAGGTTGATCCCGGGTAACCTCACCGTTATCGCCGAGCCCACATTGAGCGCATTGCGCGATGAGGGCAGAGATTTCGAATGCGAGTATGACGACTCCATCTTGACGTCGCTCTCAGACGATGGCGTCCATGTGAAATTGCCCATCGAGGATGATCGCGACACTGAACGGGGCGGAGTTTCTTTGAGGCGGGAAATCGCGGAGTTTGTGGAAGGGGAATGGGCCCTCCCTGGACGGCTCCCCGGCCGAGAGGAATGGTGGTGAGTGCTCAGTGCATTGATATTTAAACGTCTGAATGCGACCCAACGGAATCTACAGCAGGTGGAGGCGGCAGTGCAGTGACGCCCCTGGGTACCATAGAGATGAGAGTGAATTGTAATTTCTGGCCGGAACAGGTTCGTCCAGGCTGGCAGAGCGAGCTTGTCGTCCTCGTGCTTATTGCATAATTAGTTGTCGTATATGTTCAGATGCGGCAAAGAGCTTACCTGGTTCCATTCGCTGTCATGGTCCGCTGGAAAATACCACTCATTACTTCATGAAACTTCCCTCAGTGACTGTTCGTACGAAGTTCAGGCGGGGCAAGTCGGTTTTCTTCCTGCGATTCTTGCCTCCTGGCTCGCGCTTGTTTTTTTAAACTGCCCTGTGCCCAACAGTTGCGCAAATCATACTCAAAACGAGTGGTGTTAGCGCCATGGGCCCCCATGAGTCAAAAGTTCGAGACAGACCTGTGTTCCACAACTCGAAGGTTTTCAAATATTAGGCAAAGGCCGTGAACAGTACATACAGAGTCATCATTGGCGCCGGGGGTGTTTCTCTGTTGGCTTCTGGGTATTGCTTCACCGACCATACGAAAGGCTCTTCGAGTTAAACTCAAACGCTTTTAACCAGCGTCTGGAGCTGCAGAACGCGAGATTGAGACGGCCGGGCGAGGGCTCTACATGTACTTGGGCTTAGGGCCACTGCGTGTGCATGGCAACGAGTCTGGTGGCGCCTTCGGCACTCCACATTAATAATCCAGTTAAAGCTGGAGGAAGTCATATATAAAGGGATATGTATGATGAATCCGATAATGGAGTAATGGAAATGAATAATAGAGATTAATACATGGCCCATACTCCAGTGCAACCTCTGCGGAAGGAGGAGTAGTGGAATTATTGGAAATCATCATAATGGCTGCATTGCTATCATGGTCTGGCACTCATCAACAGTGTGACAGTGTCGCGCCTGCCCCATCTGATATATCCTCGCAATTGGTGGCACCTTTGGGCAATTAAGAGCAACGAAATCGAAGCTGCAAACATGTGGACAGCCCAGTGATCTCGATTACAAAAATATGCGCTGAATGCACAGGACCATCTGTTCATTGAGTTGGATAGAAATAGTTGAGTGCATGCGGCAGCCAAGGTCAATTCCTTTATAGAAATTCAGCCCGGAAACCTACAAATATGACAGATGAGTACCTGCTGGGTATTGGACTTGCGGCAAATGCCCAAATACAAAACGGCGCATGGTTGGGGACAGGAGATGGAACAAAAAAAAACAGTAGCAGCGGCATGGAATGCTAGGGACACATGAGAATAAAGTCTGCACGCAGAACAAAAGTTTCAGCGTGGCGGGAAGTTCACGGCGTGCCAACGCGTTACGGGATGAGACAGTGAAGTGGGAGAAGAATGACAAGAGAATCAACAAGGATATAAGAATTGAACATTTATTTGCCCAGTCAAAGCCAAATACAAATTTGTGAGCCAACGAGACGCAATGGATGCGTCTGCGACGCGTTTATGATGCTGGCCTCGAGTAGAGGCAAGACACATTGAGTAAGGCGCCATTGGTGGGACGCAAGGCGTGGCGGCGCATAAGTTGGCGGGAGTTCTCTGGTTGGCCGAGGCGAGGCCACGAAGCCGGCTAGAAAAGATAGCAAAAGTGCCAAGTGGATAGAAAGCATGTTAGAAAGACAGTGGCGGGGGTGGGACGGCAAGATCATGACTTTTTTCCGTGCTCCCGGCGCGAATTTTGAGGTGGGTGATGGCGGGAATTCGAAATATCGAGTTTGAGTTTGCAGCAGAAGATCTGAGATAAACTGCGGAACATCGGCAGAATGGCGCGTCAACTCAACGGGCTCATTGAGTGTGGATAGTAAGAAATGCTTGAAAGATGGTGCTGCATCGGGAAGGCAATAGTTTGATTGGATTTTGGAATTTCACAAGTCGGGGCTTTGCGCTGTCGTGGAGTTCGGAAGTTTAAGGTTTGAGAAAAACTTGAAACATGGCTCGAAAAGGATATTGAACCCATTGCTGCACGTCATTGAATGTTTTGGTGGAAGGCGAGATGCGAACAAGTGATTGGTGGAGGTAGGATTCAGGAGGCGCAGGCGCAGGGCTTCCATAAATTGAATACAAATTTGGCAAAGAAGTGAGGACAGGCGGGGAGATCAAGATGTTGGTTGCAGGTTGCTGGGCTTCCAGAAATCGAATAAAATTTTCAAACACGCAAGGGATACTTGGGCTCTGGCGTCGTATGTCACAGAATGTTGAAAAGTTGAACACAATGATGGGACACAACTGTGTTGGAACTGGAATTCTAGAAAGGCAGGTTGCAGGACTTCTAAAAATCGAATACGAAATTTGAGCTTGCTGCTGGTGGCTCAAGGGAGTCGAAATATGATACGTGAGGTAAATAATATAGGGGCCGAAAATGCAAGGAACTCGCTACGATCCCAAGCCCTTGCTCGCAGGATGTCGAAATATCGCAGACAAAAAAGCAAAAGCGGTGCTGCGTGCTGCAGATGCATCTGAAGACCGGGGTTGGTAAGGCAAAGGCAGAACAAGAAGGAGAGCTCACAGGAAGGCCGAAAATCGAGCATGACGCTGTACGCCGCTGGGGAGCGTGGGAGAACCAGGATGCAGGATGTACGTAGTATGGAGTCGTGCTTTTGGGTGGGGTTAAGCCATTGAGCAAAGTGTATATTGTCACGCACAATAGGCCTTCAGATCTTGGAGTACCTTTGGGGTTTTGTGATACTGCATTTTTGCTGCATTTTCTAGGTGCTACCTGTGGCCAAAGCCACTTGAAGAGTTACAAAGAGCATGAGAAATAAAACCTAGCGGCCATTTAGGATCTGCTGTTGCCATTGAGCGAATTTTCTCAGGAGGCCGTGATACCATCTCTCTCCGCAGGGCGAGTTTAAAGCCGGATACCATTAGAACCCTGATGATAGTGAACCAATGCCTTTGACTTACTCGCAATGCGGTAAAGGAGATCTTAGCCAACGAGTAGACTGCTATATATTACCCTACCTAGTTACCTTGAAATGCAAAGCTCGTATTCATGTTTGTTCCCATATTGTTCAAGTCCTTCGTACAAACTATCGGATCTCTATTTAAAGCCATAAAAAATATTATTCAGTGCTCTAAGTAAGCTACAGATATTGCCTGCACGCAGGGTAATGAAAGTGAACCAAAAAAAAAACCGGTGTACGGCCGTGACGGCCGTCCCCATCACCCGTCCCGTCCCGTGGAGATATTTTCAACCTCACGATGGTATGGGACCGGGACGGATGTACCCATTCACCACCCATCGAAACGACAGCCGTGCCCGTCAACGGGACGGCACACAGCCCTAAGCTGCAAACAGTGGTGAATGAATTGCCGATACGTATAGCTACCGGGCCAGGCTCATTGTGTCAACAATTGGATCGAAAGAAAGTAGGAAAACATACCAGGGATAGTTAAAATGTCTCGAGCGAGACAATATAGGTTAGGGAATTGATGCCTGCGTGCGAACCACCATTGAACCGGATCACAAGTCCCAAAGTCTTCGCGCTCCAGCAGGAGGTAGTCTCGAAGCTCGTCAAATACTGCATGTGCGACGAAGATAGGCAGAGCATGATAGTAGAACATCCATACGGTGGATGGTGGGGATATTGATGTGTGATATTTGATTGTGATTAGGCCTGCATGTTAGCTCGGAGGCTATTTGAAGCTGTGGGTAGGGTAAACTTGGTGTTTGACGCGTTATGAGCGCGCTAGATGCATTGGTGCACAGAGTGAACGCGTGAGGATGTAGTTAAGTGGTTCAGAAAGACCGTGGCATACTATTTAGATTGCCGCTTAGGCTAATGATTGCCGTTCACACATAAATAAATATTGATTGATCTGCATTGCGACGAGCTCGCTCGCTGCTCGCTGCTCGCGGATCCACGCACTTCACAGCCTATCCGTCGAACTCCGTTGACCCGTCGACGGCCGTTGTTTTGCCGGCCGTCGGGTCAGCTAACCGTCCCGCCGCGCCGTTGAAAAAAAGCTGGAACGGGACGCCTACCCGTCGCACGGGACCCGTAGAACCGTCGCGATGGGCGCGGCGAACAGCCCTATGTTTGCTGTGGCTAAGCCGCGAACCGGATGTGGTTAATGGTACGTCAGCACCTGCACTGCAGGCCTCGGCAGCTGCTATTTGTCAACCTGTGCCAACCCGTAATTTACGCCGTAACGGGCGGTTACGGGGCCCCGCAAACGGGTTGTCCCGTCAGCGATGAGACCGAAGGTCCCAACAGTACGGGGACGTAAACGTGTATGTACTTAATCCCGCAATAGTACAGAACGGTTGATGGCAATTTGACGTGATGGCAAGAGTATCCGGGTCAAACGGGAATCAAGTTATTTCCCAATTATCACAAAAGATGTTAAAGATGAGGATCGTTCAGTTGAAGAAGCCTAAGCTAGGTTAGATAGACGGTGAAATCCATCCACATCTTGCCACTTCGCGGGGCCGCAGGGCGCAAACAGTATTAACGTGCAAAGCGTAATCAGTATTATGAGGCCAAGTAAAAGCCAAGAGATCATACCCAAAAGGAGCTTAAAAGGCCACGTTTTCAACCCATAGATGGAAATGGTTCCAACACGAATCAACTACGTCATAAACAAAAATGATGATTTTTGGCTGGACAAGATTGGAAAAGAACGAGTCTAAAAATAAATTTTTAGGACTCGTAATCTCATAGCTGCGAGCGGGATGTGTCCTGCGTGGAGAGATTCAAGACCCAGTACCCAGCCGCACAGGTAGCGCAGAATTTGCTGGTACGAAACCTGTATGACTGTGACAGAGGTAGCGCGTACAGTCCTGAACTGAAAATAATAATTATCAGAAATGGATGATGGGGGTGGGAAGGGAGAATATGTACTTGGTAGGGTCGAGAATTTGCGAGCACGCCCGCAGAGGGTATGTTCCAGCTGGGCGTCGATGCGAGAGGCAACATGGCAGGCAGGGCCGCGTCTTAAGCGATCGCTGCACGTTGAGATACAGCAGGAGGAGGCCGTCGGCGCGCGGATCTGAGATGCAGCGGGGTCGTGCATGAGGGATACCGAGAGCACATCGGAGAAGAGAGGAGCGGACAAGTAAGAAGACGAGGCATGCAGCATGCAGGATTAGATCTCTGCCCGAGGTCTAGAGGATATGTTGGATATGCAACTCCCAGTAGAACGGTTAGAGCGGGACGCCAGCGCACAGAAGGAAAAGGGTGCAATGATGTTTTGGAAGCAACGCTGAGACTCGCAGCGTGCTTCGGAAGCGGATTTTGACCTCGTCTGGATGCCGGCGGTAGAAAAGCGAGACTTGTGCGTATGAATGTGGGCGGAACTGATGGAAGGCATTCATTCGTCAATACACATGGACACAGGAAACAGCGAAATTACGAGGTGCGGAACTCCCTCCGGGAAAGGTGCGAGTATTGGGGAGACCCCGGCCCAAGGGAAGTCACATCCATCACAACATCGAAAATGAGTGCGGTATGCAAGGAGAGATAAAAGAAGGCCAACCCCTGGGCGCAGGGGAGCGAATATATCAATCCAGTCCCCACCGATGGCAACACGAGAAAGAAAGAAAGATTGCTGGGGGAGGACGTTATCCGCAGCGACAGCGCAGAACGACTCGTGCAGACGCACCCCTTTTCCCGCCGTTACAGAAACCCATCATCCTAGAAACTCGTGTCTTGGATTCCAAAGTAGCACCACAAGAGATAATGCGCCGCTGGTGGAAAATCGGACACAGACTGACCTCGGAATCGCGTCAGTGAAGTCCCAAATTTCGGCCGAATTGCGTGAGTTAACTTGAGGGAGGGACGAAAATGTCGCATGTGAAGCTTCCAGGAGATAAGTGTGGCACAGAAACCATGCAGGTCGTTACCAAACGTGGTCAGAGGTTCAGAAGGGAAAGCGTGAGTGCCGACTCGCGGGTCGGCGGTGACGTGTAGACGATTTCAGCAGTTAAGAATGTCAGATGGTGGGGCCGGGAGGCCGGGGGCTAGGACAGGAGCTTTGACTAAATGAATAGTATTGTGCCATTGGATTTTTGATTCTGTTTCTGCAGGAATAGGCAGGACGCGCTTGAATCGTTCAGAAATGCTTCAAGTTCGAGTTTTGTGTCGCAGTACCAGGGAGCTAACACCATGTTCTAGCACAATCGATGTCTAAGCGTTGCAAGGCAGCATTGGAGGGTGAACACCGCCGACCAACGTTAGGTCAGACCGTCGCGACGTGGGCGGATGGTGGAAGCAAGGGGCCGCCAAGATAAGAAATTGCCTGGGGGGGGGGGCTCCCCCGGGGTTGCGAAAAAATATATATATACCTTTTACATATTTCACATCTGGCGTCTCCCTGGGGCCCCCTAGCGGTAATTATCCATTTTACAGTTCTAAAATAATTTTGACAATTGATTTCGCACATTTTGGCTCTTCTTAACGGTGTCTCGCTGTCACCTGAGAGTGTTTCCAAATTCCAAACAGCTAATACTTGACATGTACAGCCACTCTGATCAAATCACGTGCTTGGTGGCTCATCAATATATTCCAGTATATTCCTAACAGTATCTGGTTCCTCTCTGGAATTCACAGATACCATGCATACATATGTAGGATGAATACTTCAGTCACCCTGTACAGAAAAAAACAAGTGCAGCGGAGAAAAACATATTTTGGGCTATCCCAATAAGGGAATTTGATGGCACGTGGAGGGGGGTCACCGAGTCCCCTGGAATAAAAAAACCGACCCCAGGTAGATTTTTCGCGAATTGGTGGCCCCTTGGGTGGAAGTGGAAAGAAAGATCGGCCCGGGCGTGGCTGTGTCGATTGATCCGGCTTCCTCTTTTGCTTTCTCCCACCACCGTCGGGCAGATTTGTCGGTCGTTGCTCCCCATGGGCCCAGTTTTTCCGGCTTCCTCACAACCCCCTGTCCGACGTTCTCATACTTATGCGCGGAATGTGCGCTCATTGTGCGCGGTCTTGACTGCGCATCGGCTCTCCTCTAGGGATCGTCACCGCACCCGTCCAGGACGGTTGCATCAGGAATATACTCCTTTCCTAATATGGTCGGATTACCCAAAAAAAGTGGCTAATGTGGTCTGATTACCCTTCTTATTTTTCTTAGCTTTCTTCGGACGTTGGAAATAAATTACCACTAATGGGGCCTAAATTATCGAGGTTCCCAAGCAATTACCGTACAATCAGCATGATTTTTGGGGCTCATTTGGGTGGGTATGCAGTAGGGAAAGGAAGCAAATATATTTGAGATCAGCTACATATGCATGTACAGCATACAGGGTATGTACATATCTACTACTATTTCCACCCGCAATCCTAGCGCAGATCCCCACAGCGGAATCTACACTCTGCAAACACATTAGTCTTTTAGATATGAAAATAAAGATAGAAAACGTACAATGCTGCATTTTACAGGCGCTATCCGAGCACGCAGGTAGTAGAAGCAGAAAGTAGCTAACAACGGAACCATGTCAACGGAGAACACATAATCAAAATTCAAGAGGGAATCTCACCAAATTTGTCATGCCAACAGGATCAACGGCCGGCGTGTCCGTTGGATACTAGAGGTTGACGGCGATGGTCGACGAACGGCAAAAATAGTGTCAGTGGAGCAAAAAAAGTATGCCATCAACTCCGTACCTGTTACTCCTGGGTATAGGGACAGCAGAAGTTCTAACATTCAGTGACGCGATACCGCACTAAAAAAAGGATGAACGAGGAATATGTCGAAGTGCAGCCCACATACCTGCTCCGGTCAGCCTGGATTTCGAGCCATATGGCGGTGGTACGCAGGGAACGGGTGTGGGCGTCAGGGCTGTAGGCTTTGGGGCTTGAAGGCCGCTGGGCTGAGGCAAGGGATCAGTACAAAAAGGCAATCAGGGAGTACTGTTACACACAAAACACGGAGATTGTGCACCCAGCCATGGCATAGGCGCAGGCCGGACACACTGAGAGAGAATGAGGGATGAGAAAAAGAATGAGGGTAAACGACGTACCCACAGTAAAAAAACCGAGAAAGCTGCAGGGCTATGGGAGGAAGTCAGCAATGAATTGTAAGATGGCGAGGCACACGTACTTGGGGTGGTTGGCGAGGAACGAAGAGGGAAGAGGGCCAGAGCAGGCAAAGAGCAGGCCAGAGTCCGAGGGCGACGGAGTGGGGATGGCCACCGGCAATTGTGGGGGATTTTGATCGCATCACCGTGCACTTCCCAATTTGGATGCACAGCCAAACTTTTGAGTGTTAACAAAACGACTCGGTATAAAATCATGACGTGACTCTACCACTGCAGATATAGGCTCTAAAATCATTAAATGTCATTTTACATGTATTCTTGGGAAGACATTTTTGCAGACTGCCCTCTGACCTAAAATAATATTTAAAAGTGGTCTTAGTCACTTGAGCAGTGAATATATTTTTCCCAAGAATACCTGTGTAATTGGTCAAAATAATATTTGGGCCTATATGCCGGCCCATATCTGGGCCGTGTGAGGCCGTGTCGGGATGATTTGGATCACCGCCAAAAGCAGTGAATGCTTGACCAAACAAAGGTGAATTGCGAGAGTCTACTCCCAAAAAAAATTATTCAACTGCACAAACAGTTTTCCTGTGCTCATTAAACGCATAGACTATATTATTCTAGCCACCTGGCATATATGGCACTCACAAAATGAGAAATGGACCTGTTGACAGCTTGCCATCAAAAGCCCCAAATCACTCTTAGTCAGCGCACGATTTTGGAACTGCAGTTGCCGGTGGCCAGTGCCACTGGGGAAAAGAGAAGGGTTTGTTGACTACAGTTTGTCTCGACATCCATTTGCGGACTCGAACCACTTTTTTGACGCACGTGCAGGCTGTGCAGATCCGTGATATCACCGATGGCACTAGGGCCGGTGTCTCGGCAATGGACTCGGTGGATTTTACATTTCTCTTCCCACCATTTCTCAAAGCTGTCGTCTGGTTCTAAAAGAAAAACCCTGCAAGTGTGACCTTGTGCTATGGGGCGTTTGGGCTGCTCCTCTCCGGCACCAAAAAAATAAGAGATTGAATTGTTTTACGACGAGATGCCGATAATCTGGCTAATTAGGCGACATTTGCCAAATCTGAAATCACGAACTAAATTAGCCCTAAATTAGGGAAGGAGATTTTTTCCTGATGTGGACGGACGGACGGACGGACAACCGTCCCGTCCCGTCCCTGGGCTACCGGTCTCTCCAGTATGCCGTCCCGTCGCCGGACAGCAGTGAAGACGGCCGTCCCGTCCACCGGAAGACGGAAGGACGGACGGATGATTCCGGTTGTAATTTCTGGTCGTAATTAATCTGCTGGTGCTCAGGGTTAGTGAATCCCTGGGGATGACTCCGTGAAAATCGTGGAAATTGTTGCAGATCCATCTATTTCCCGTCGGGTGGGTTGGGTCATTGTGGACGAGCAGGGACCATACAATAGCAACGGATATGAGGAACAAAAATATTCTGTTAACGCACCACTACCATGTCCACAAGGGCTGAGGTGGCAGAGTTGTGTCGCCCGCAATGTGTGTTTACCCTCAAGTCAATGTTTTGTCGTGGCTGACGATGCACAGATCCTCCAGATGTGGTCATCTCTTTACTGGCGGCAGCATCGCTTCATCACATCACTGCCGCTGCAAAATTTTTCTTACTAGTCTTAGCACCGCTCATCAATGTGCTCACTCTGGTTATGCTCCTCGCCCCACAGCTTGGTTGTGGCCTCCCCCCCCTCTCCTTGCTCGAAACCCTCGGTGCTATTCTCTTATTGATCTATCACTTGGCTGCTTTGGCCATAATCTGTACGCTCACTTTAGACTTGAAAACACCGCAGTATAACACTAACTAACTGTTCTGCAGGCCTTTATTTTGTTCCGAGATACACCTGGCCATGGCCCATCAATTTTCTTCTCCAACGACTCGTCTGTCGTCGTCGCGTCAAGGTTCACAATCAGCGCCGAGTACGTCAACTTGTTGATGCTCTGGCTGAATATCGATCCGCTCGGGAACGCGTAAACGCCGACTTTCGTAGCCGGGGATATTTCAAAATCACTGTTGAAGGTCTGAGTCGACCCGTCTCTGTCTGTGCGTATTAATTTCATCTCTGCATGAATTGTGCTCACAATAGTAGGGGTCACATCAACGACGACTATGAGAGACGTTGGTGTCGCACTCAGTCATCCCGATGTCGCGCTCTTGCCCACGTCCTTTATTGATCAAGTCTCCGTATGGACGAAAACTCTCTCATGGCTTCCAATTCGGTTTCGTTGGTTGGACACCATGTGTGAACATGGGATGTCGGAGTTGTCGCGTGTCTCCATCCGGGTTTTTTTTAAGGGTGGCGCTGATGGTGAAGGCGGAATGAATGTCGATGCAGATGAGGGCAAGTTATCTTTTTTTTTTCCTCTCGTTTTTTCCCTGACTGTCTTTTTTTGCAGCCAGGCCTAGCACATCACGCGCTGGTCGTGTTCGCAAACTGAAGCCCGCGTTTGCAACAGCTGTTGCTGATCAGTCGGACGCTGACGAAGACCAACCGGCTTCGCGCAAGCGCCGTAGAACACGGATGAAGCCAAAGGACAAGGTAAATGAGGATGATGAGACTGAGTGGGAGGATTGCTCCGACTCTGAGCAGTCCAGCGAAGATGAGGATGCTGACGCAGAGCTATCTAATAACGAAGTCAACTTCATACAATTTGACTCTCGACAGTTTGCTGACTGCACTCAGGTTGCCGAAAATCTGCCGGCCAAACTAAATCCAACCTTGGGGAAGAATCAGTCACGGCGGTCGAAGCCCAAGCCAGCAAAGAAGCAGAGGAAGACGACCGGTGGTGGCAAGGGGAAGGAGAAGGCTACCGATGACGGTGATTCGGCTCAAGGGGTAAAATTAACTTCCTAATTTTTTTGTGGTCGATTTAACGCGACGCCAGGATGATGCCAGAGGAAAGAAGCCCAACGCAGGCTCCCGTACGGTCACACCACCAGCAGCGTCCGGTAAGCCCCCTGGCTTGTGTCCTCTGGCATGAGATATGTGTGCTGCCACGCTGATTGTATGTGTGTCATGTGTTCCTGGGTGTGTGTGTGCTGCAAGTGTGCTGTCACGCCCCCACGCTGATGGGCGTCCGCGACTCCCATCACCGCAGCAAAGGTTGTGGTTCGTGTTGCTGCACTGTCTGTGGTTTCTTCATAGGGCTGTTGATGTAAATATTCTGGCATTGACGTATCTCATGCCGCAGGACACAAGGGAGCTTTCTGGACGTCCATAGCACACTAGCCCCCTACGCTGATGGGCGTCAGCGACTCCCATCACTGAGGCGATGGTGTTGATTGGCCCATGTTGTGCGTCCCCCCACGCCGATAGGCGTCAGCGACTCCCATCACTGAGGCGACGGTGTTGATTCGCCCGTGTTTGTTTATCTCCAACCAATGCAAGAATTTCTATTGGGCTATAGTTGTATCTATGGATGTTCCCTTCATACCTCTCCTTAGTTGTTCTCTTCACTGTTGCCTTCTTCGGACATCCCCTTCATACCTCGCCTTAGTTGTTCTCTTCACCGTTGCCTTCTTCGGACATCCCCTTCATACCTCGCCTTAGTTGTTCTCTTCACCGCTGCTTTCTTCCTCTTCCTCCCGTATGTTAATGTATGCCGGGACACGTGTTCCTGGAGGACGACGCATTAACTGCTCCCGCTGAGCGGCAGTAATTTGAAGGCGATTAGCGTGCTGCGCCAGAACGGTTTCTGCAGTCACCGGCGCCACATGGTTATCCTCTGGTACATTATTTTCAATGTACTGCTCGAGCATTTGGGCATCAAGAACAGGCTTCGTCTCTCTTGTGGGAGGGGGATTGTCTGCGGTGATAAGAATTCGGATCATTTGGGTGGGTTTCTTGCCCGCTGGATAAGGATGTGTACTGTAACCGTTGTGGGTCTTTTTTCTAAGCATTTTGACCTGTCGAGAGCAAAGAACCACCGGAACGTTGAGAACTCCTGCCACATTATTTGGCGCCAGATGTTCCATGCCTCCGGACACTTCTCACGGACCTTCATCAAGGTGCGCCAGGCGGTTTGCATTGACCAGCCTGGGTGATTGAGATAGTCGATGGCAGTGGTGTCGGCGACGGGAAACAGAAGATCGAATGATTCATTGAAGTTGGGTACCTTCCTCCACTGCACCCGGTCCCAGTACACGGAGATATTGGGGTCGCGAAAGGTTTCGAGGCCCACAAGGCGCTGCTGTGTCAACGAGAGTCTAGAGTAAGTCTCATTCTGTGACACGCCTGAGCGCTGAATGAGCTGGGACAAGACTTCGACAAAAGGAATTGTAGGATGGGAGCTCCCCATCCATCTGTCGTCTGTCATCTCGTGGGCCGGAAGGTCCCCGTGGCAGTCGAAGGCAAATCTGGGGTCAAAAACAATGTCTAGAGCGGCCTGTGGGACTACAGGATTGTCGCATTCCAATGGCTCGGGGGCACTGCATTTCCTTTTAGCTGCGTCCTCTCGTCCCGCAATGGTTTTATGAATTGTGTATCTTGCCTCGATCTTTTTGCGAGTGAGGTTTCCGAAGACCTTTGGAATGTCGTCCACCAGAAGAATCCGGTTTGGGCTATATACAAACCGGACACTACTTCCTTCCCCCAGGCCCCGGCCACATGATGTGTGGCAGCCACATCCTGCCTTTCTCAAAGTAAGGGACTAGGGGCCCGTCCGTGCGTGGATGGTCCCATAAATAGTACCGTTCATGCACATTGGTCGCAGCAGGAGAGAGGGGGAATATGGCGCTGGCAACCCCCCTCCACCATGACTTGTCGGATGGTCGAGCACACACGGCATTAATGAAATAAGCAGCGCCAGATGCTACAACCAATGCATCAGAGCATGCACGCTGCTCTTGCGGTGCCACATCAGCAAGCTCCTGGATGAGCCATGTGGCGGCAGCAAGATTAAGCCATCGGTATCGCCTGGAGGCAGTCAGCGCTCATTTCCATCACCCCCGAAACAATGCACGCACCATAGGACGTTCGTTTCGTACACAGCAAATAGGCCTTCCAAATCCAGTTGGCTAACACGAATTTGGGAGGCATTTGACTGTCGCCCCCAAAGAGCAAGGCAGGCGTTCTCATATGGTACTCTTAGTTCATATTTTGCATGAACTGGGATATCGATATTTTCCAGGAATATCTCGGAGAGGCGAGAGCAGACTTTGGGGACAGAACTACCATCCGGCATGCGGACAACATTGATGGGTTGCAGCTGTATTGCAGCTGTTCCTTGGGAATTGTGACTTCCTGCCTGATGATAGGTTCCGAACTTGTCGGTCGTGTATATTTGGGCGTATATCGCCCCGTATCGGCCCATGCCCCCATCGAGGCCAGTAGCATCGAGCCTAAATCCTCCAATCCCGACCATCCCACACCAAGGGTCAAAGTAAGTCTTGACACCCTGGATGTCTCCTGCATCCAAATCCATTATGCCAAGATGGGGTTCTAGGGAGGCAGTGGGCAGGCTGCTCCACATGGTGTCGATTTCCTGTCCCAGTTGGTCAAGACTAGCCTCGAGCCCCACATCAACGTAAATCACAGTCCTATCTGGGTCGGTGTCAATGTTTTCCACGAGTTTGTCCAGCATTGCTCTGCAGTTCCTGGAATGCCGAAAGGCGTCTTTGACACCACGAATTTGAGCCAGGAAATAGTGCGTCACGGCCCATGGACACGCAGCCTTCAACACGGTCTGAAAAACTTCCATGAAGTCGGGGACTCCGTATCGGGCCAGCAGGAGTTTCGAACTGTTATTGGGAGCCCGCGCCATTTCTGCATCGAAGGATGCGGCATACCCGTGATAATTGTCGGGGAATGTCTCGGCGTGCGCTTGCCGAACAGCCTTGTAGATAGCTTCCTGCATGACCCAGGCTTCTAATTTGGCAGCTTCCTCGTTTGGAAAACACAGATAAATGTTGTTCCGGGATGAAGCGCCAAAGGTACCAAACAGGCACGTGGTATGCTCAGAGGGATCTTGCGCTTCGTGCCCTCCTCCATCCACCTGAAGATGCCAGATGTAAAGTCAACGAACCACACATCGAACATTGTATAAAACGCACGGCAAATCGGAGCTTTAGGTGGGTACTTCCCTGCAGTCCTTTTTTGAAGTTTGGGATCGTGTAGAGCTCCACATCGGTCTGCGTGACTGGAAAGGCCGATGAAATAGCCAGGACACTATCATAGTCCCGCTTAATTGAAAAATTTCCCGCTTGGGCTCTTTGATTGCTGGCCGCTATGGCTTCATCGTGTACTACCACGTACTGGAACCGGTCACCGGTGGTGGGGTCGGACTCACGCCCAGATGCCATGTAGTCGCAGAAATCGCGCATCTTTTGTATATCATAGTGGTTGCGAGGGGCCCCGAAATTGACAGGAGGTTGCCCAATCCAGGTATTTGTGAATTGCTCGTAGCCATAGTTTGTGAAGGTGGAGAGCTGCTCCTCTTCGTCTTCGGTGGCGTGTACAGGCCGCTAGTGCTGGCCAAATACGAATACGATACGCAAAATGCCGTATCGTATTCATATCCATATCGTATTCAGTTCTCAGACCCGTATCGTATCTGTATCGTATCGTATTCATATTCAGGCCTATGAATACGAATATATTTTGAATATATTTAAATATATTCTACTTCATATGAATCTTGATGAAATCCATGTAGTTTATGTCTTTACCAAGCCCAGACTTCAACCACGCCTTGGTAACGATGTCCAACGAGGCGGTAAGGGCGGTCACGGACGACCGAGAATCGGTTAATGTGTGTTTCAAACTCGAAAATAGCCGCTCCACAGAAATGCTTACGCCCGGAATGGCCAAAATATCGCGCGCGAGAAGGGCCATGAACTTCAATGTTCCCTGCATTTGCTGGACCACAGGATTAGTTTCTATTTGAACTGTGATTCAACGACACTCACCTTCCACCAACCTAGCGGATCGTCGAAGTCTCGTCCCACCGGAGAAATATTACCTATATATAGATCCACTTCCGCCTTCCCGTCGGGGATCGCACTGGTGGACGACGCTTTGCCCTGCAGTTCCATTGCCATCCCGAAAACGCTGGTCACAGCCTCTATGTCCACCGGCAATCCCACCGCATCATTACCTGCCTGTGCATATTTTTTGACCATCTTGAGGAGAAGGCTCTTAGCGCGGACAGCAACAGCTTCATCCCACTGGGGGCTTTGGAAAAATGAAAGGCGGACGGCAGGATGTAAAACTAAATAATATTTAGACCCTGTTAATCAAGAACAAAAGATATTTACCAGCTCCGAGCAATGTATAGTCCCCGAGGAGCGCCTTGTTGATATATTTGGTCGCAAGTCGAGCGCCCGCAAGCAACGCAGCTCCCAGTCGCGGTTCGTCGTCGTTGTGCATCGAAGCGAGACGGGTAAGTGTCACCTCCATCAGTTTATACAACGGCAAAACTTTCGAGATTGTAGGCACAGTCTTCTTGGAGAATTCAAGAGTAACGAGTTTGAGAACCTGTGTTACATCAAATGTGGTCCATCGCCTGCACAACTCTCTTACCCCGAGGGCGTTGATAAGTTTGTCGACAAACTCCCAATCGGCCGAGGACATTTCCCACTTTTTCTTCCGTGCAAGCGCGGCCGCACGCGGCTTTCCGGAAAGCCCTTCAGGAAGAGCAGCAACAAACGCATCGAAAGCCTTGAAATAAAATTAGCAAATGAGCGCCGTGGTCAAGAAGTGCGTACTGGCTGCAACAATTGCGCTCGTTCCAACTCTGCGCATGTTGTATTCCACCGAACCTTCATACTTCTAACGAATACAAGGTGCCGATACTTCCTGTCCGCTTTGCGACGAATAATTCGGCGAGCTTTTTTGCGTCGAACTTCCGAACGCAGGATATGAACGGCGACGTGATGAACCTGCAAAATATGATAAGGAACCGACAGATTATAAAGCGAAACGGATACCTTATCGACAGGGGTAAAGACCTTTTGCACCTTCTTCTTTTTCTTCGCCTTTTTTGGCTTCTCTGTCGGCGCGTCGTCGTCTTCATCAACCCACAATACATCGTCTTCACTCTCACTCTCGCTCTCCGAGTCTGAGCTACTACTACCACCTTCGACATCCTCGCCATCGGTCACATCACTCTCGGATCATGATCCGGTGTCATACAACGACTCACGCCGAACCGATGAGCTCCAGCAGAGTCTTGACCCGGCTCTGAAGAACCTCGCACTGGACCGTATCGTTTCGAAGAAAAGTCACGTAATGTGCGGCCCAATTGTAAGCTAAAATAAGACCATGCTTCCCGCGGCAGACTGGGCTAGCCAATTTGTTGGCGGGATCACCGGGTCTCATTTGGAATACACGTTCCCATTGTTGGTTGTAGATGAAGTAAGGACCCTCCTGATGAGACGGGAAGACGGCGACAGGATCCGGGTCATCAGAAAGGTTGGGGGAAAGATACTTCGCGAGTGGACCATCCCGACGGCCGCTGAGAGAAGATGTAGGAAGGCTGTTGATGGCAGCAAGAAGGCTTGCTAAGGCGTCGTCGACAGAGCTCGTAGCAGACATGTCCAAAAAATATGACAGGACGAAGTGATGTCAGAAGTCCACTTCAAGTCCGCTTCGAAGTCCGCTGCTATGCAGGAGGCTGATCCGCTAGGTGGTCAACCGGGTTGCCGGGGGCGGTTGCAGCTTTGCCGGAGATCTGACAGGTCCGAGAAGTCGGTGAGTAGTATGGGAAAAAAAATGGTTTACTGGGAATATTACATCGGCTGACATATTTGAATATATTTGAATACGACAGAACCCGTATCATATTATATTCATATCATATCGTATTCATATTCAGTCATATTCATATCTTGAGGATGACCTGAACCCCGTATCGTATCCGTATTCAACTGAATATATTCAAAATATATTCAACCGTATCGTATTTTTGGCCAGCACTACAGGCCGCTGGTCTGGTAAATTTTCATTCCTTAATGGTGGGTGTTAGTCAGAGCAGAGCAACGAGAAATGCGGACATGTGGTGGGTCTTGCAAGTGAGGGGGATAACTTGAAAGAGGGGGCAAAAGGGGAGGCCTTATATACCAGTGAAATAGGGGGCGAGTTGTGATCCTGTGGTGACCATGACGACAAACTAAAAGGTTATTTAAACGGGCTATGTGAACGGAAGCGACACTTGATGGGGCCTTGACAACCAAAACTCTATTTCAAAGGGGCGACGCTAAAACTTTATTTCAAACGGGGCAATCGGCGGTAGTCCAAAAGGAGTAAAAATTAACACACTGTAGCGGGAATTAAGACACTGGCTGATATATTAAAATGGCTAGTAATATCAATAGTATCGGCACCGATATATACTTCTCCGAGCCACGTATTTTCCACGATTCCCCGACTTCTCATAGTTTATAGCTTATAGCTCAGCTTAGGTTAACATGAATTCCCTCCAATTTCCGAAACTGTGGACAGCGGGGGGGTCCATTATATTTTGCAAAGAGAGTGGTACATGAGATGTTGATCATATGATCAAGCCGGTGTCCAGGCGCTCACAGGCACATGAAAACATCCACGCCCACAGGATAATGCCGGTATGGCAAAATTTAAGAACCTTCGAATACTTGTATCAGCAACTGGGCGTTACGCCCACAGCACAACAGGTGTAATAATCCCTGAAGAACGGATGAAATATCCTCGCAGCATTTGGGCGTCCGGGACACCCACAGCACAACAGGTGTAATATTTCCTCAAGGAAGCGCGCGCAAATAGATCTTCGTAGCATTGATGGGCGTCTAGGATGCCCATAGCACAACAGGTGTAATATTTGCTCAAGAAAGTGCACGTAAATATATTGTCACAGTATTGATGGGCATCGAGGATGCCCATAGCACAACAGGTGTAATATTTGCTCAAGAAAGTGCACATAAATATATCGTCACAGTATTGATGGGCGTCGAGGACGCCCACAGCACAACGGGCTATCCAGAATGTGGAAGGAATGTATCTGCTCACAAGAGCTGCACGAAATATATCATCGCAGCATTGACGGGCGTCCAGGACGCCTACAGCGCAACAGGTGTAATATTTCCTCAAGGAAGCGCACATACATATATCCTCACAGCATGGATGGGCGTCGAGGTCGCCCACAGCACAATGGGCTATCCAGAATGTTGAAGGAATTTATCTGCTCCACACAAGAGCTGCACGAAATATATCTTCGCAGCATTGACGGGCGTCCTGGACGCCCACAGTGCAACAGGTGTAATATTTCCTCAAGGAAGCGCACGTAAATATATCCTCACAGCATTGATGGGCGTCGAAGACGCCCACAGCACAACGGGCTATCCAGAAGGTGGAAGGAATGTATCTGCTCAGCACAAGAGCTGCACGAAATATATCTTCGCAGCATTGACGGGCGTCCAGGACGCCCACAGCGCAACAGGTGTAATATTTCCTCAAGGAAGCGTACGTAAATATATCCTCGCAACATTGATGGGCGTCGAGGACGCCCACAGCACAACGGGCTATACAGAAGGTGGAAGGAATGTATCTGCTCAGCACAAGAGCTGCAATATTTCCTCGAGAAAGTCCATGAAATATATCTTCGCAGCATTGATGGGCGTCGAGGACGCCCACAGCACAACGGGCTATCCAGAATGTGGAAGGAATGTATCTGCTCAGCACAAGAGCTGCAATATTTCCTCGAGAAAGTCCATGAAATATATCTTCGCAGCATTGATGGGCGTCAAGGACGCCCACAGCACAACGGGCTATCCAGAATGTGGAAGGAATGTATCTGCTCAGCACAAGAGCTGCACGAAATATATCTTCGCAGCATTGACAGGCGTCCAGGACGCCCACAGCGCAACAGGTGTAATATTTCCTCAAGAAAGTGCACACAAATATATCCTCGCAGCATTGATGGGCGTCGAAGACGCCCACAGCACACCGGGCTATCCAGAAGGTGGAAGGAATGTATCTGCTCAGCACAAGAGCTGCAATATTTCCTCGAGAAAGTCCATGAAATATATCTTCGCAGCATTGACGGGCGTCCAGGACACCCACAGCGCAACAGGTGTAATATTTCCTCAAGGAAGTGCACCTAAATATATCCTCGCAGCATTGATGGGCGTCCAGGACGCCCACAGCACAACAGGTGTAATATTTCCTCAAGAAAGTGCACGCAATGTATCCTCGCAGCATTGACGGACTGTATCTACTAGCTGAGTGATTAAAACAATATGCCAACGCAGAGTGATCTGCTCTGCTGATCCGCGTCCGGCCTTCCTGCCGAATGATGCGTGGTGCGGCATGCCTCGGCAGGCGGTTCAACGTCTCTCCTCAAAAGATGTACACTAATTCCGAGTTGGGGAGTTTCTGAATGGCTCTAGTGGCCACAGTACAGTGCTGTCTGGTTCATCTGCTAGATTTTTCAAGTTTATTCACCACGTTCAGGATTAACTTTTTTGTGTACCAAGATGTTAAACCTGCAAAATCTACGATCTGGGTGGGAAATTGTTCTTCCCTCTTGCGGGATAAGCATGTGTATGTGTCCTATGTAGAATATTTTTTGAACTGTTACCTGTCAATGAAGAAGTCAGTGAATGATACGGTGATATATAATGCGTGGGTGTGTAATCGTGTCAAGCAAGAAGTAGTGTTTTCGAAGCAGTCTATTTCAAGGCCTAGTCGTAGTTCTGATGGACTATCGATAATAATTTCAGCATCAACTCCAGTGGCTTTTGAGCGCGGCTTTCCGAGGACTTACATTCAGGATTCAGGGATTAGACTGCCATAATGTCCGTCCTTTTTTTTTGGTGTGGGAAAAGGATACACTATCCAATTTCTCGACACAGAACTGGGGAACGATTGACAGAGAATCACATTGTCAATTGATTATTATAATTAACACAGCCGCATAATGTGTATTTTACGGAATTGTCAAGGACTTTCCAATGATCTTTCAACACTCCAATGGACCCACCAGCACAAAAAGATAACTTGAAAAAAAGTTGTTTACAGAGCTGAGAGCGTGCTTGAGAAGGCTGCAGTTCACTTTAATTCTTGTTCTAGATCTGGATGGCACGATCCAACAACCGAAAATAATATTATTCCGAGTAGATTGGAACCTGTGTGTGTGGTTCCAGGAAACGTTTCTCATAGCTCCAGACTAGCAATGTGGACAAAAATACAGTCCTTAACCGGGAAGCGAAATGCTCAAGCGATCCGGGGATTTTATCCGTGATAAAACGTGATAGTCACCCAAACTTTTTTTTCGCTCAATGTATATACTAGATGGCTCCCTGGATATCAAAGAGTTGGAATGAATCCCTTCAGTATTGGTGGAGAATGGGCCCAATTTATTGATGCCATCAAATTGTGCAATAAACCACGAAGCGAAACACTACAGTAAGATCGGTGTGATGGAGGGCCATATTCTAATTCTACGACCCTGAAAACCCCTAATACATGCCATAACTGTGTAATTCCTGCACAGCAGTGAGGGACAGTGGCTGCTCAATTGCAATATTGGTGACAAAACTGAGCCAAACAGTGATTCAAAAGATTTCTTTTTCTTGAGCTCTTGAACGACTACCTGCGCAATTCCTTTTGTGAAGATGAGTTTTGGATACTCTAGAATGCACTTAAAAAAGTCAGGCCCTGGGGGATGCTCACATGATACAAAACATGTGGTGCTTCGCTTCACAGTTTGTTTCGCTTCGCGGTTAAGGACTGTATGTGTAATTAAGAGTTCTATAAGTTGAAATAACTTCGTGAATTCATTCATCTGAGGAATCAATCACGGAGCAAAGTCATTGTGGAAACATTTGAATCTCGTTTGATATATTCGAATTTAATTGAGGCCACAACAGGAAAACTGAAGGTCTATCCCAAATGTCAAGAAAAAAAACTGCCCTCACTTCATGTCCAGCAAAAAGTTGAAAAATTTGGGGGATCAAATGTTTTTGGACTCTGGTATCCTGCTTTATGCAGCTCCTGTCTCAGGAGTATGGATAGATGTAAGTAGTGCTGTCCCTTAACTATTAATAACACGCGGCCACTGGTAGCTTCCCACTATCCACTGACTTCCGTAGCAACAGACTATAGCTTTGTGGTCAGTGTTGAATGTCGAATAACTTGAGTGGGAAAAATTTAAAATCACCAATTGAACCTAAGATTTCCACCAAGAATTACCTGTCCATACCACACATGCCTAGTTGAGGAAGACATGGTTGAACACCCTTTGGAGGCTTGCCGCATATCACATCAGACGGCAGGACAGCCACAAGCAGATCATTAGAGCAGATCACTCTGTGTTGCCATAAACCAGAATATCACCACCACTATATTCACTACTAGCAGGAACCTGTGCTCTGCACACAGAATGCGGACCATTTTAATGTTTTCCCACATTCCCGCTACCTTTAGGTACGGGTTGCTATGGGGCACTGTCATGTCTCCAAAGTGTTTGGAGACAGGACTGATTTGTCCCATGCATCAGATTCTTGAGGAACTAAGGTAATCTTAGTAACAATCAATTTTACTGCCGAATCTAGTCACTAATAATTTAGGATAAAACTACAACATGTCAAGACATCAAAGTGGACTTGAAGAGTACTAGGGAGTGACGTAGAATATTCTGGAATGATGGATGACTCATAGAAAATTTGATGGAAGGAATTAGGCAGCTGGAAGGTTCTAGAAATGGCAATCAACTCACTTGGAGTCATTGAGGCTGTGTTTTTCAGTAGTATATAAGCTTGTAGTAGATTGAAATTGAATGAATGAATTACTCCTTTCCCCCAAACCACTAAGTGTGATTCCACTAAAATTCTCTGAAGCTAATACAGTATTAGTCTTCTCTCTCTAAAATTGGACCTAGCTAATACGGTATTAGCAGCCTTGCATTAAATTGCGCCCTTGAGCTGCCTACAAAGCCTAGCTCACCCCTTAGTAGTGGATCCAGTATCTACTGCGAGCAAACTAACTTATGCCGCTTAGCCTGCAAAGCTAACCCCTGACTAATACGGTATTAGTCTTTGGTAATTTACTTGCACCGCTTCCGAGTAGCCTACAAAGCTCAACTCGTTGTCCCTTCAAGGCTACAAACCTTGCGTGAGATTGGATTAGACCCCTGTCTCAACCTGATACTTAAGTCTCAGTGTACTTATTGTATCTTGTACTATCCCTACCATCAATTCTCCCTGTATTTGGTGCAGCAAGCTAGACCCCTATCTCCTTTGAGTCTCGGTGTACTCATCTGCAGATACTTGCTTACTACTTCAACAAGTCCGGGTGCACTTGTGTCATAAGTTTAGTTCCTTGAGACTTGGTGTTCTCATTGAAGCTTGACACTGGTTGAGCAATTCAAAATTTTCATTGAGTTTTTCAGTGAAAAACTTCCTTCATTTTTCACACCTTTTTCACTTGAAATGTATCTGAAATTTTTATAACTTTTTCAGAACTTTCGTGACTTTGCTGAAAATTTTCTGAATTTTTCACAAATTCTCTGAAAAAGTTATAAATCTTTCAGACACATTTTCAGTGAAAAATGTGTGAAAAATAAAGGAGGTTTTTCACTGATACTTTGACTGAAAAACTTGAATTTTTCAACCAGTGTGAACTTGTTTACTGCTTCGGCAAGTCCTGGTGCACTTGCGTTGTTGGTTTAATTCCTTGAGTCTCGGTGTACTCATTGAAGCTTGTTGGTTATTTTATTATTATTTTTTCTGAGTCTCGGTGCACTCAATAAAGTTCCTTACTCACTCTTATAAGTCTTGGGGTACTTATTTGAGTTCGTCCACTTCTTTAAGTCTCGGTGCACTTATTGAAGCTTTTATAAATCACCTTACCTCCAACCAACCCCAACTCACTTCTGAATTCCTCTCTAAATCCTCACTTCCCGAATTCACAGTCAGACAGCCACTAATTCATTCTTCCCAAACCACCTACCTAACCTAGGAATATCGGCGACTGAAATTTGGAACTTGAGGCAAAAAATGTTTGCACATGCTATAGCAGAAAAATCTGATTCTTGTACCCACATGTTGCCCCAACTGTTGGGCCAAACTTAAATATATATTGGTAATATTTAAGTACCCCCCTTCATTCAAATGGGCATGAATGAACATACTTGATTGAAATCGATTTGCTTCACCGGTGAGTAAGTTCAGACTGACATTCCTTGAAGAGATTATAATATTCCGTACACAATTGGGGCACTCAGCTTCGAATTAGGAAGGAACGTACCTTGAGAGTGGCTTTTAGTACCATGTTTGTATAATTGCAGTGAATGTCTAGCAAAATATATTGTGGTCAATGAATGTGAACTTGGCACGAGTGTGAATGAATCACATTGGAAATTCCTCTAACAACAATTAATTCTCCGCTGAAACATGTACCGGCCCAGAAATGATCATGAAACCAACTGGTACTATCGGAATGCCAAATTGGTCTCATGGTCCCAATTCTGAGTCAGGAATACCCGTTATCTGTCCTTTTGGGACCGCCGCTGAAAATGAATGCTTGAGTCTCGCACAAATAGGCCAAAGATGGTCCATAAATCCAGAACGAGTGGATCACATCTTATCGTCGACACAGAACACACACCCGACGTACCGTGCAGGCGGAATTATTTGGTACACAGCGGGTAAGAATTACCATTGGGGCACTCGGCTTCGAATTAGAATAGAGTCTGTCATATCTGGAACTTCAAATGGGAATGGAAAATTAATTGCGGTGAATTCGAATGTGGCTCATGTACTAGTACATGGTTCACGTAGGAGCATGAATCAATCCTATTGAAAATTCTCCGGTGCAACAATTGCCTCCTGCAACAGGCAACGAAACCCGCTCGTACGATCGGAATGCCCGAAAATTTGTCTCATCGTGAACTTGTGTCGGTTATCAGTGCAGAAATACAGTGTGCTGTGCTTCCTGATACCACACCTACGCTTTGGAATAAGGCTTGATATAAACTCGTCGCTTTGTCGACATCCCATCTTTGGGTGCTGAAACATGGTCACATTTAAGTTGCGTGCTGCTTTCCTAGCTATATGTGTAGTTGATTTGGGTGCCCCAATGTATAATCCATATATGTAGGTATGGGGTACAGATTTTTACAGCCGGCATGGCAAGTGCAAACATCATTTGCCTCAAGATCCAACAAGTGGTCGCCGATATTCCTAGAGTCCGCGCCAAATTCGTCACTTCGTTACTTCGGTTAAATTCGTGTAAGTTCGTCAGTTTGACGGCATTCAATGGATGTTCGTGAATTCAGCCAAATTTCAGCCAAAGCTTGTCACTTCTCGCTAGCCCATCAAAATTTCGTCACTTTATGTACGCTGGACCTCCTACCACTGTACCGCAAACTACCAGTGGGGGAGTTAGATAAAAGTTCATGTTTTCAATGGGAATACAACGGTCCAACGGATATACAATTGCAGCGCTGAACTACATGTAGGTGCAAAAATATGTAAGGTAGGAGAGTACATGATTATGTTTACTTTTAGTGCGGATGCTGCGGCGACCGTTAATCAGCGACGGTGTCGAGGAGAAAGCACTCCTACGCGGAGTAGAAGACTGCCTCCCGGCCCGCACCGTTGCCAAATCGCTGCGGCGCGACGGAGTCTCCGGCCGCAACGCGGTGCGATGCGATGCGCAGAAGCTATTGATTCAAGCGCGACACCGGCGCCCACGATATCCACACGTCCAGTTCCAGTCCTCTGCACCTCATACCGTGCTTGCCCGAGGCCGTCACGCAAGCCATGGAATACCAAAACAACCGCTTACCGGAGAAGTGGAGAAAACCACCTCGCCTATTCCTGCATGATTCCGGGTGAAGCAGATATTGATGCTGCTCCTATCACGGTGCGAGTGTTGTGTCCATGTCGGGTATGCAGCACGGAAGGGCGTGTCATCCACGCACCACGGTGATGAAAGCTCTGGCTTGGATGTCGGCGCCGATTGCCGGCGATCCCGCAGATTCCTGGCGCAGGCGCGATGGTCGTGGTAGTGGTAGAAGGGAAAGGTTGAACGTGCCACGTGATGTTAAACATCAGATGAACTGTGAGCTCACGAACTTTCATTAGAATTTACTCACCTGACGAGCTTTCACAGAAAATCATTGGAAGTCATGAATTTTCCCTAAACGCGAGGTTTCGTGAAAATAAGCGAAGTAACGAAGTGACGAAGAAGGCTACTACCCTGTTTTAATATTCAAATATTTGGTTGGATACACAAGTGAAGTCACACCTAATATTACCAAAATTAGGCACAGTCGAAGTTGTACTCGAACATCCAAATGTTGAATTACAATAAAATCACTCTGAGCTTGGTACCGATTCTCATAGTTTAAGTTACGAAATCAGTGTGACCGAAACGAGACGGAGTAAAATCAAGTTTCGGTATTACCTTGCTTGACAAGGTCTCTCCAAACTCATAATTACACCACTTTTCAACCAACCAGCTTGATCTGGTCAATATGTTCCGTATCTTTCCGAAGATGATGTCTCCTGTCGGAGGCTGCCGAACAAATTCATCTGAACTTTTAAGCGTCGATTACTAAAGACACATTTTCATCTTCAAGCACCTTATTACTAGACAGTACAACAACGCCAACGCACTATCAATGCACTATCAACGACCTGCGTAGCTCATCATTTTGCAGCTGAATGGCACACCGCCAGCCCTGGGAAGCGCCCATAGGGGTACCTCCGGTAAAATGGCTGAAAGCCGCCCTCAAATCCGCCAAGTCGGAGTTGGTTTGGTACTAGGTAGGTGACATAATAAACATCTTCGAATCACGAAATTCTGAGTGAAAATGAGTCAAATGTGGCCCATTTCGGCCTGGATGCACACCGGAACAGTGGTCAGTTTTTTTTACGCACATTTGAGCAGGTTTTGACCCGTCCTGATGGATTCTGAAGGACGAAAATTCTTCTACATCTCCCTCAACTCCGTTAAATCGGAGTTGGTTTCCCAAAATTTGGCCTCAAATCCCCTAATTCCGGAGTTGGTTCTTCAAAATTTTTGTCCTCAAATCCACTAAATACGGAGTTACCGCCATGGGCCGCCTACACCGCCGCCATCCGGCTTCATCCGGCGTTCAGCTAGTGGCCAGCAGGATCTGGGGTAAGCGGAAGAGGGAAATGGTACAGGATACGGCATAGAATCATATTAGAAAAAGGATGAACGGAAACTGCAAGCAGAAACTACTTGTATCATGATTAGGAAAAATGCGTCTGAAACTGGAGATATCACTTGCACTGAGGCCGAAACTGGAACCTAATATTTCAGGTTGCATTCAATCAGGCCGAAGCAATAAGTTTCGGTTGAAGATTCAGCTCAAGCTGAAATCTGGACTGAAACTACTCTTTTCAGTTGCACCAAAATATGGTCGGTGGATGATCCACAGATGGTCCGCCGCCCATTGGCGGATGGTCCTCCCAAAATCGGCGGATGATCCTCTGGGCATTCCAAGACAATTCTTTTTGTTCTTGTTCTGTCAGGGGAAATATTGTGTTATGAGGACTTGCATCCACTGGCCATCCTGTGCTCTTTGTCGACGAAATATGACAGTAAATGGATCATCCACTGCTGATCCTCTCGTCCTGACCCTCTTGTCATCCTGTGAAACCCGATTGGGTGGATTATTGGCTTCTGATCCTCTTGTCTTTTCCAGCAGAACCTCTCACGGTCTGCGTCTGATACGGTTGGCTTTTTCTGCAGAATTTAATTAAATGGATCATCGGCTCCTGATCCTCCGAGTCCATGTATCCGCATCTGAGCTTCTTGTCCTCTTGGTAAAATTTTGATGAGAGGATCGTCGGCTTCTGATCCTCTCATTTTTTTTTTGCACAGCATTTGTTGGCAGGCCGCACACTTGGGGGAAAAGAATTGCCACTACATCGTAGAGCTGGCCACCATCCCTTCGAATGCCTCGCATTAATCACATCGAACTGATCAGAATGCGACGGGCTGGAACACCAAAAAAATGAGTTCATCGTGTGCTTGCACGACACATCAGTGCGGATTATACCCGCATCCTCAATTTTTTTTAAAATGCTCGCCCCTGTGGACTGCGGCTGGATATGAATTCGTGAGGCCTATTCGGCCGAATTTACGTCACAACTTCAGAACAATCGGATCAAAATGCACGAAATCCCGTGTGAATGTTCAATGGCGACAGCTTTGCCCTTGCATTATGATCAGCTGGGACTGGAGACCACGAGCCAAGTAGTTAGAAGACTCTTGAGGCATGAATAATTTCAAGTGAATTTCCAGCTAGAACGGCGACAGAATTCGGCCGGACTCGGAGAGCACGACGGATCAGATGGGTCAGATCCATGTCAAGTGGCAGTGCCATGCCAGTCCTCAACTCCCTTCATCCATCCACGCGTCTGCTACTTCGCTACCCACTGCACATATCTCCTCCCCAAGAAATCCGCTTGAGCAGCTACTCGGACCCGCAACACAGAAGAAAATCAATCGTCCAACATGGCCCGCGCCGCGGCTCAACCGCAGCTTCTCCGCAGCCCATCTTTCCGGAAGTCGTCGAAAGACTCGTAAACGAGATATTCTTGAGCGATACCAAAGACAGGTGCAGCGCCTAGTCGCTTGTTCCAGGCCGCACGATTCCATGCCTGGTGCGTCAGGAGTCAGCAGCCTCGCATCTCTCGAATCGGGCCAAAATCGGGCTTAGGTGCGGTCAGGGCGACGGTGTGGAGTGCACCGCGGAGTAATGCAACGGAACAGCGCCTACGTCCTCCCGCACGGACATTTTATCAGGGTGCTCGCCCTCGACCTGCCGCTCACGAAAGGCGGGCGGCGGCTTCCACTCCCGGCCGCGGAACTATTGCTCCTCCCTAACCTCTCCTGGAACATCTGGGTATAACTGCCGCACCCATGCTACACCATCCACCTAACGAGCCTCTACCTCATCTGGGACGGCGCATACCACACGCGCCGCGCCCGCCCCGCACCGCCTGTACTCCGCCGCGCTCGCATACCTCACCGTCTACGCGCGCGCGGAGCTCGGGACCCGGCGCTTTACGTGCTGCACCTGCCGCCGACGGCGCACTGCTTTTCGCCTCGCGTCCATGACGTACACTGCGGACCGCATGCCCTGTGCGCGCGTGCTCGTGTTTGTGCCGGACGTGGGCGTGGCGCGAGCGATCCGGCAGAGCAGGGAGCGGTTTCCGACTCATCACGAGGCGGTGTGTGTGATGGATCCGGGGCAGGTTCTGGTGGAGTGGGTGGCGAAAGGCAGTACGAGCCGCTTGGATCATGCTCGTAGCTGATGATATGATGCATGCCGCGTTCTTTCTCGTCCTCTTTCTCGATTCCTATCTCCACTTCCTCCATCCTCAGCCCTCGCGCGTATATGTCGTTGCCTTCTACCCTAGCTCATTTTTTCCTCTGTCCCGCTTTCCCGTACGCCAATTACCCTTCCCCTGCCTTCCTTCCTACCCCCTCGCCTGTCGCCCTCGTCTCGTCTCCATACATCCAACCCACGTCTTATCTTTAAAATTAGGTACAACTGGCTTCCGCCGCCGCTACACGCAGAGCGGGAGTGGCGCATTTCGGCTTCAATTCGCCGCTCCCGTGGTACGACACGGCGTGCCCTCGTCCTATGCCCCTGACCCGGCGGTGCGCCCATCCCCGACACTCATCGTCTATGTATTCTGTGCGCAATTCCTTTGCTTTACCTCGTGCGGCGATCCTCTTTGGAGCTTGTCTCCTATCTATTGCTGGCACGTCCCCCTTTTTGTTCATATCTTGTGAGTTTTTCGCATCTTCTTGTGGAGTCGACTGTCTCCACCGCCCATTGGTCTGCATCTTAGCAGGGCGGGGCGTTCCTCCCCAGTGTCTTTGGCGTCCTTGCATTGCTGCTTCGTATTCTTGCTGTACCTTCTCGGTCTCTCCTCCCCGTTTTCTTTTCCTCCCCATTTTTCTTTTATTCCTCATATTTTTTCCATTGCTTCCCATCTAATTCCCTCCCCCATTCTTTCTTCTCATTCAGTACTCCGCATTTTTCTTCTTCCCATCGCTCCCTCTCTCAAGGTTCGGCATGCATTGTGACTTGCGCACCTCCCCTTTCATTTTATTTTTTTCATTTATTTTTGTGTGCTTCGTCGTTTTCTCCGCGTCTTCGTTCCTCCTGCAGTATTCCCATGGCCCCACTCTTCTTCCCCTAGCTTCCTCCCCCATTTTCGGGGCATCTCGACTTGCTTCGTTTCTTTTGCTCTTTGTAGTTTTTTTGAGCGGTGTGTGTGGTGAAGTGTGGGCCTTTGGCGGCGCGCACGCGCGACACTGGCATGCTTATTCCCTTTCATTCCATCCATCACTCCCCCATTCCTTCTTCCCATCGCTACCCGGCGCTTTTCCTTCTCATCGATCGTTTCCTCGCTCATTTTCGGCACGTATTGTGACTTGCGCCTTTATTTATTTTTATCCTTCGTTTTTTCGAGGGGTGGGCTGTGCTCTTTTTAGCCTTCCCTCCCTCATACTTGATCGCTCCGCCACTCTTTTTCGCCACCGCCTCTGCGCTTCCTTCCTCATTGTTTATCGCACTGCGCACGTGTTATTTTTATTTTTATTTTTATTTGGAGGGGGGAGGCTGGGTTCGCCGGCAGACGTGCGTCCTCGTTTTTTCCCATTCAATTTCATTTGTCCCTCAGTTTTTGTTTCCATTCCCTCCCCCATTCCGTCCTCCCATTCATCCCCCTCAACTTCACCACACATTGGGACTGGAGTGTTTGCTCGTCTATTCCTATCTATGTGGGGTTTGCTGGATGCAAGATAGACGTACTTCCTCATATTCCTGCATTACTTCCCATTCTTCTTTCCCATCGATCGCTCTGCCGCTTGCTTTCCCACTTCTTCGTTCCTTCGTTCCTTTGCTCCTTTATTTGTTTATTCTTGATGGGGCGCGTTGGGATGTGGTGTGGGTTTGCTGGCTGCGAGAGACCGGCGTTCTCCCTCGTATTCTTTCATTCCTCCCTTCCCATTGATCGCTCCGCCTTTTTTTCCACTGTGACTTGCTCTTTTATTTATTTGGTGATTTATTTCTGGGGGCGCGACACCGGCGTACTTGCCCGTTTTCCTTCCTCCCCCATTCCTTCATTCCATCGATCGCTCTCCTTCCCCTCGCTTCCTATTCATTTCGTTCATTTGCTCATTTATTATTATTTTGGGGTGCTGATGCGGATGGACGAATGATTCGAGAACGGAGAGTTACATATAACTTATTGCAGTACAACAAACTTTTCGTAAGGGATTACAAGGATACAAGGATGGAAAGCTTGGATCTGAGAGACAATGGAACAACATGAAATTAATCTCGATGCTCCACATGGTGAGTAGAAAGGAAGATATGTTTAGCATCGTAGTTCGCACTATGAAAGTTCATTGAAACGACTCGGAGGGACCAGCCGCCCGCGACATACACACCTTGTATCACTCAATGCTTGGGAGTAAGACGAATGGGTTGAAGCCCAACGATCGTAACCTGGAGAACAGCATGAGGACGAAGATTTTATGGAACGGGAAGTGGCAAATCAGTACACACCTCATTTATCGCCATCGACCAGCTCCCGTGCCTCGAACGTGACCCTCCCTGCCACGGCCAACTTGCGGAGATGCGTGGCGACGTCAGCCTCGAATTCGCGGCCATCGCCTGCAAACTAGTGAACTGTGGTGGCGAACGGCCGCGCCCGATCCGGGAGCACACAAAGTCCAAAAGGACGCGATCAGTGAACTGCAACCGCGTCACGAGACGGATAGACCAGAGATATGGAACTAGCCGAACGGGGATGAGATCGTTCAGGAGAATTTTGGTGACGACAGGGGGAAGCAGAGGTCGGCGGGGGGTCAGATATTGCGAGCGGCTCGAGTGATGGCAAGGACTGCAGGAGTTGGGACAGTTCATTAGGCGAAATGATTGCATGCGCTAGATCGAGCACGCGAAGATGGGAGTGAAACGCGGACCGAAAAGAGAGGGAGATAAATTCGGCATGCGGCCAGGCGAGCGGCACGGTGGGGTATTTCTGGGACGTGAGACGAAACGTTCCGAGGAGGGGCAATGTAAAGCAAGCAAAGAGATCCTCCAGCAACTGCCTGTCATGAGTTGGGAGGAATTCATCACTGAAACCGATTTCAAGACTTGAAATAGGAAGGGATAAGGAATGGAAATCATGGGCAGGCAGTGGCAGCTTGTTACTGCCGTTGTAGAATCGAAGATGTAATGTGTCCAAGTTTGTAAAGTGCGGAATGATGGTCATTGGATGCTGAGTATTCAAGATCCAGATGTTCATCATTGTGAGGCGGCGGAGCTGGTGCAGTAGAAGTCGTTCTAAGCCTTCGATGGAACCGCCAATCCCCATTTCTGTCAGGCGAGGAGCAACTGCGAAGGCCTCCAGGGCAAGTCTCTTGGTCCCCCAGCTCCGCAGCTCGAGTGTTTTGAGCAGGGGCAGTCTGTCCTGAACGGATGAGATGTGACGCAAGTGACTCACGGCGTCAATGAAGGACACAGTCACCCAACGTTCCGAGCCTTGCGCGAGCCGTGCAAGCTCAAGCGTATGTACGGATGCGTCTGGATTTCGATAGTCAGAGGAAGGTTCCCACTGCGGTTCATAATTGTCTGCAGTATCTCCAGAACCTGTTCCTTCTTACTACCAGGCCACAGTTGGCATAAGTATACCTGTGTAGTTTATTCTTCGGATGGGGGGGGCCATTGTTTATTTTTTGGGCTAGGCTTGAATAATGGCTCGAAAACGGGGTAGGTAGGCAGGTAGGATTACACGGCCGGTCCCGTTCCGGAACGCCGGGCCCAGGAAGTATCAAACATTTTACGAGTGACGCCCATTGACGCCCCAGGCGTCAAAGGCGTCACATGGCGTCAATTTCGATCAAATCGCCGCATATGAATGGGTCTCATTCCCCTGGATGCTGCGGCAGCCGCCAAAACTCCGCTGCAGACGTCACACGAGGTGGCCGCTACAAGCTCCTTGCGATTGGCACAGCCTGGCTGTTCTTCCTGTCAGACTTCGTCCTTGACTTCCATCTCAAACTCCGCCGAATACTCCACAAACTCCACCGATTTGCAGCGTATCAGAAATTGCAGCACTGCCTGCTGAAAGGCCGAGGAAGCAAGCCTGACTGAGGTTTCGTGATATCTGCATCGGAAAGGTACTGCTTTGTGGCTGAAACTAGTAGCTCATCAAACGAACGACAGTAGGCCGCACACGCAAGGCAGGCGTTACATACGTACTCGACATAGTGGTGGCAAGGTTCGGTTCAGAAATCGGTTCGACCCTGAACCGAACCTGAACCGAACGCGCGTTCGGGGTTCAGGTTCAGTGAATACCTGAACCTGAACGCGAGGTTCGGTTCAGCGTTCGGGGGGGATCAGGCACGTTCGAACGCCGAACGCAAAATTGAACCTGAAGTCAAAATTTCTGTCACTTCGACTGCAAATGTGAGTCTTTTTTGGTGAGGAACCACAGTTTATATCATAAATACTCAACGGACACGGTTTTTGTCTGCCTCTGAACCACTATCCGGGAGAATGTCGCGGTGTTTAACTTGAGACCTGTGACACATCAATATGTGTCACCCGGGGATACAGCAACATCATGGTACCTCAATGTTATCGGCTCATAATCTCGCTCAGGACGTGATGCGCGCCAATCCTACACCTCTCGGGACTATTTTATACATCCGGTAATTTTTTTCAGGCCTGAAATTTACTTGCCTTTGCATCATTAAAATTTTTCGGTTCGAACGCGTTCGAACGCCGAACCGAACCTGAACGCAGGTTCAGGTTCAAGGTTCGGCAAATGCCTGAACCGAACGCCAGGTTCAGGTTCGGCGTTCTGGCCGAGAGGCTCTGAACCTGAACCGAACCGAACCTTGCCAGCACTAACTCGACAGCGCTTTAGATTGGCGCCGATTCGGCTCTTCACCATGAATTACACCAGCGACCCCAACACGTTTGCAAGCCATTGGGACTCTGCGCTGGCACGAACCTATGGGATATATGTACGTCTCCCCTGCGTCTCCAAGCCATAAACAATAGTCAACAACTTTCGCTGCACAGGCGGAATTCTTGCTTTACGGTGAGTCTTGTCCTGGAGGTACTTGTGGAAGCTGCAATATTATTTCACAGGCATCTTACTTGTCCTTTTGTGCATCGCGGGTCATTTTTTGTACCATTGGACGGGAGCAGGCCGCAAGAGCCTTGCGCTTGCCACGTTCGCAATGGCCATTCTCGCGACGCTTCAGATCATTATTCATGTTTACATCGCCGTTTTGGAATCCCAGATTGTCCGCCTCGCGATCGAGAGAGTGGTGTGGCCGGCTCCCCCAGCGCTTGGCCCCACGAACTTGTATGGCCGGCTCTATTTAGCCAAGGATCTTCTCCTGGTCACGAATAAGTGAAACCTACCCGCTGCTGGTAATTCTCCGTCATGCTAAAACGTCCACAGTATCGTAACAGATGGCCTCTTTGTAGGTCTTCGGCATCCAAAATAAAGAGTGATACATTCATCCTGAATCAGATCTATCGCTGCTTCATCGTCTGGGGACGCAATATCCGCATTATTGTCCTTCCCATGCTCATGTTGTTTGCAACTACAGGTATGAATGTCAACTTTACTGAATTTATCTAATATATTCGTCTTAGTCCTAGGCTATTTGGTTGCATGCGAAGACGACTTTATTTCTCCCTACCAGCTCGACTCTCGGGTCCCTATTGCGATAACCATCTTAACGAATATGGTACTAATGGGTTTGACAGGTGAATTCAGTCCTTTTCTCGCAGTTCTTCTGACCCCATACCCGCCTTTCTGTCAGCGGGTCGGATCTGGTGGATCCGCCGCAACGCTCGTATCATACTCGAGTCAGTGCACGTACACAGGTACAATACCGCCATTGCAATCATGTACGTCCCTCATTCACACGTCCTCAACAAAGCATACAACTTGAGCAGTTTGGAATCCGGCGCAATCTACTGTCTGAGCATCTTCCTTTATGTGATCGCCATTTCCCTTTTGAGCGATACTTCGGTAACTCCGTCTATGCCCTCTTTCCCGGTTTCTGATTTCCCACAGCCAGTTATTCCGATATTCGGTGTAGCAGTGACGCAAATAATGGTGCGGGGCGTGGATCCAAATCCTATGTTGAATAACGATATCCCTTAGAACATCGCGCCGACGCTAATGATCGTGCGGGTTGGTCTAGGTCGCACTGACCAGGATACCGCAGATCTAGAAGAGCAAGGGTGGCGGCGAGCCTTCGGATTCCCTCGAGCGCGACCTGCCGCTGCTCGTGATACCCCAGCGTTTGGGGTCCGCCGTGTCACTTCCACTGTGATCGATATCACCGCCGCCCATGATATTGACTCGAGAGCGGACATTTCAATGACCAAATTGGGGAAGCTGTAGATATTACCTGGAGTTCAAAACAAGATGCAGGAAATGGATGTGAGATTTGGTGGAGAGAAGATTGCAGGGAACCATTCTCGAACTCATCGAACCGAAACCTTCGGTTTCGTGGTTTTGTACGTAGAGGATATCATCTTGCTGGGCTACATCGCCACTAGTTTCGGAGAGTTTGGGGAAATTAACCGTTCTTTAAGCAAGGCGGCTTTGAAGGCCCTAAAAATCGGGCGCAATATAACTGCAACAATACGGATGCCGCACATCGAAAATGCCAGGGATTTCCCTGGGACCGAGCCTTGACGATACGACTGAGGGCTGAAATAATCGATATCTGCAAGTGTGTGAACTGAGTTAGTTGTTGAGGGAATAGGGATGGCAAGAAGGTGGATACCCCCATAGTGTGTATAAATGGAAAGTCTGACCTGTTTCCGGAGGAGAACCCCACGCGCGATGTGCAAGCGGCCACATTTCAAGTTAGGGGGGCGCAATGGCTCTGAAATAGCGACCCGTAGCCGCCGTTTCCTTGAGCATGCCTCCGCCGTGCACTGCGTGGAGATAGAGTCGGGGTGGGGACCCGGCCCAAGCGGGCGCGACTTGAGAATAGGAGGCAGAGGGCAGTCCAGACAACGAGGTGGGAAAGAGTGGGATGGGGATGAAAGGCTGGAAAGGGACTCACCGAAGGTACACTGCATGCATATAGACAATAATCAGCGTTGAAGACGGGAAATAAATTCTGCAGAGGTACCGGCACCGCCAATGGGGTTCGCGGTGGCTGAGTCCAGATATAGCGCCGGCGAAGCGGCTGGGGAGTGGCATGGGGCAGTAGAGGCCAAGAGGCCAAGAGGCGGGGAGGGGGATGGGCGAGCACCTTGGAAAGCACTGAAAAATGCAGGCAGAATTGAGGGACGGAGGGTGGAGATGGGCGAATCACATCCCCTGATATTAAGGGTAACGTGGAAGACCTTCCTCGGGGCGAGGTGTATTAGTCCAAAAAAAGAACCGAAAAAGAATGGAGCTGTATGGGCAGATCACGCACCTGAACGTCGTGGTATGCCCCATTCCTATGCTATGCTCTCGTGAGAACTCTTCTAACGAAAGCGGCGGGATCTACGGCCGTGGGCAGATAGGAGGGCCTGAATTAGCGCAAAAAGAGCGAAATAAAATTATATAAACATACTGACGCGGCCCATATCTCGCGTCCGTAAGTGAACCACCCTTTCCGAGGTCGGAGAATCCAAATATGGCATCGACGGGAGGATCGGAACGAGGCAGCATTATGGTACAGATTACCAGGCGGAGATGGTGCCTAGCGAGCGATTTTGAGGGCGATAAGAGCAGTTCCACGGGCCTAGGGATGCAGGGTGGAAGTAAGGCGACTCACCAGAACGGGAATTATGACACACGACGACGAGCTCACGCGGGGCCAAGGCGTTTAGTCGAAAAAGGGTGAAAATCGGAAAATGAGCGCATACAACGTACCTGAAGCTATGATGGTATCCCAAAACCGCCCCATTCTATTCAATACACCCCTACAGCGAGCCCCAAACGCAGGCGACTAAGGACAAACGTACAGCGAGCGGCTGAGACGCGGACTACGGCGGCGCTTGACTGGCGCGCGATTGGCGGAACGGCAGATGATGCAGGCCCAAAATTTTGGACGTGAACCGTGCTTGAGGGTATCGTCCGAGGGCGTCGACGGGCTGGTACGGAGTCTGGGGAGCCGAAAGGCGGTGAGGGGGGGGGATTTATTATACTCGTGTGGTCCAAATGTCTGAACAACGAGTTTACGAGTATATAGGAAACACAGCGACACACCTGTCAAAAGCCAGAAAATCCGACACATCTGAGAAATCCCGCATGTAGATCAGCAAATCCAACACATTTCACCACATGGGACACAATTTTCAGCAAACCCAACACATTCTTCAACAACTTCAGGACACCCGACACGCCCACTCGGCTATCATGGCTTGGCATTGGATGGCATCACTGTTGATCTGGTATCCAGTGCTTTTCTTTCTTCCCATATTCTCACCGCTGCGACGTCGCATAATGGCGGAGCTCGCAGCGCTTTTGACGCGCCTCCCCGACACGGTTCTGGAGCAGTTTTGTGATGTGACACGTCCCTTGACCTTCCATTCGATGCAAGCTGATGTTCCACAGTCGTTCACTGCAAACTTTAGGACCAAGAATGCGCAATTGTTTTCCGACACCGCAAGGGTTGACCTGGATGACCTGAGTTGATGAGAATTAGGCCTATATGTCGGCTTTTCTGTGCTGTGTCGGACTTCCTGAAGGCTGGTTGCCATGTCGCTGTGTCGGGTTTGGGGAGCCTCGAGTTTACCAAAGACAAACAGGGAGTAATGTAAGGGTAGTTATCCTTACATAAACTACAAGATGTCAACAGAGCACACACCATTCCAGGGGGTTGATCACACTAGGACTAGCTTATTCTCCAAAAAATTCTGGCTTTGAATTCGCAGCTGCGTCTTAGCCCACAGAAACGGATGGTATTGGTCGGGGTCTGCGTAGCGGGCTGGTTCTGTGCGGCTAACTCGCTATACAACGGAAATGTGGTGTTATTGATCTGGGCGATATTGCGATAGGGACTTTTGTTAAGGGTGGGATAAAATAGCTGTCTGAGGGTGGGCTACAATTTCCAAATAGGGTCTATCAAAATTTTATGTTTAACTCCAACTATGCAGCTGTGAATTCAGAACCAGAATTTTTTGGAGAATGACCTAGGGCTCCAACAACGACACGACCTGACACGACGGACGCACAGGCGGCTCCACAGTTAAAGTCAAGTTAAAGCATCCTCGAGCGCCCTGCATTGAATTCCAAGCATTTGAGCATTGAGGATATCCTGCGTTTGTGAGCTTGTTGCGGAGGATCCTGGGTGTACTATACTATTTCGACCAAAGGTTCATGTGACGGGTGACGGACCGCCGTAAACTGAACAATTTGGGTGCTGGTGACGGTTACAATTGCTCTGTGAACACCTCTTTAAAAGTAGTCAAGAAAGGTTCTAAAATCAAATTTTGAGCTACATAAATTTGACAAAAAAGGCGAAGTATGTGAAGTAAAAATTAGTGCTCCATCCAAGCAGGGCCCTGGTAATGCCTGGCTATGATCTTCTTGCGCTGCCCCCGGCCTCGGGGAGCGTCATTGTCCGATTCAGCATCAGATTTGTAGATGACTTTCGCTTCTGGGATGGGGAGATGCTGCGATCGGAGTACCAAGTCTTTATTCACAGGTGCGGGGGCGGCCATACTGAAAAACTGAGAAGGATGTGCGTCAAGGGCGGTAGGGTCCATTCGAGCATTTTTGCGATCAAGAGCATCGGCATCGGGAGAATTTCGCCTTCTATTTCTTTTGGAAGGAAAAATATCTCCGTGGCGACTTTGCGGACCAGAGGACCAGAGCTTGGCTTGAGTAAGCCATTCGCTTTTTTGCAGCCATTTTTCGTTGAGAGGACGAAAGGTAGAGGACTTGGAGCCGGTATCTTTTGCTTTCTATTGCACAATCTCACATAATAATTTAATTCCGTCCATTTTCCTCCGCAGTTGATCTCCGTTGGTCAATTCTACTTCGCATACTCGAGAAAGTGGACAGTAGAATAATCCTCGAGCTATCAAGTCGCAAAATGTGTTGATTCTCTCCGATATTCTCGGAGATTTGTTCACCTGAACGCTGTTCCGTGCTTTCCATCAACTTTGTATGTGTTTGAAACAGTGATCCGTAGGAATGAACACTTTGCAAAGTGGTGACGGTGACATCCAGGTTATGAACATCAAGGCCAGTGAACACCTTGAGGTGATGGTGACATGGCGTGAACCTTTGGCCAAAATAGTACAGTACGGTTCGGTGGTCACTGTTGGTGGTGAAGAAAAAGGAGTGGCGGGGGTTTACGCGCAAGCATACGGAGTCGGGGATTCGAAAATGCGGGGCGGGGGCAGGAGAATAAATCGGCGCAACACGAGGCGGGGAGACGAAGGCGCACGCGGGGGACAGTGGCGTGAGTTGAGTGAGTGGCGAAACTGAATAAAGAAACTAAAGGTAGTATTTTGAGTAAAAGAAAAAGGCGCGGTGACTTACGCGTCAGTGGGGCAGACACGAATTGAATTTAGGAAGGAAGGGCGTGCGGGATGCACGAAGTGAAGGCTGAGTTGACTAGTCACAAATGCTTGGGCATTCGCCAGTGGGGAGATGGGCGCCATGACCGCGAGTGCAGGAAGATCGTCAGCGCTCGAGTGTGATTTATGAGGGATGGAAGGGATTCCCGCATTGTCGAATTAGTGCAGATATTTGCTCAATCCCGGCGGGGGGATGGGGAGCATGCAGTGCTCCGGCCCATCGCTGCACTCATGACAAGCCAGCGGAAGTGTAGAAGGAGCAGGTCGTGGCCAATACATGCGCACGGCAAGCGAGCGCAAATATCAGCGAAGTCTCGGAGGCAGGAGACGGCAAGGCAGAGGATGAATTGCGGATGATGAGGGCGTCCACTTGGGCTTCAGCCCCATGCCTATCAAGTACCATAGTTTCCTCTTGTCCCCGTACTTCACGCTCAGAAGAGCTGTGTTCGGGACTTTGAGTCCCGCTGGTACTCAAAAATATGAGGGGCGGGATGCGGAGTGCCGCCACTGCTCTCATTTCTGCACTTTACGCTCTGAAGAGCAGCGTGCGGATTTGGGAACAGTAGCGGCAGATTCAGCATCAGATCCGGCGCGTGGCGAGTGACGCACGCGTTGACTCAGTAGTCGTTGACAAGAGTGTGCAAATGGTGCGACAAGAGGGTGTTGGGAGGCAGTGTGAGGTGCAGGGAACTAGGAAGGGGTGTGGAGGCGAAGTGTACGAGCGACGGTTGGGGCGGTCGGCGCGGAGAGGCGGACGGGGTGCAGTTCAGCGGTGGTGGTGGCAGAAGCAAAGTGACACCCCACGCGTCGCAGCATAGCGGCATCGCGCCGGAAGATACCGTGAGGGTTAGCACAGGAAACTATTTTGGGGCACATCAAACGGTCAAAACGTCCAATCTCGAAGATTTGCGATATTAATTATTACTATTGTATGCCGGTGCCCGGCTACAGTTGGGGGAAGCTTGCCTGATCCGAGTTGAGAACATCAGCGTACTTGCAGGATTTTAAATCCATATAGAGTTCTTCCGTTATAACTTGCTTATAAGTTATTCTCTTAGACTGTGAAATTTCCAAAAAGGTGCCTCAGGTTCCGGTTTCCATGGTGTCGGGAAGTTCTTGAGAGACAGAACCTAAAACGCTCTCACTAAAGACGCCAATGTCTCGGCATCGAATATCGAACTTCCAGCTAAGGGGCAAATGTTGGCATCGGACAAGTATCCCACGGGGGCTCCATCAAACAAATAGAGCCAAAGCCCGTGCATTCCACAGCCACTAGCAATTTCGGTCTCACCTGGATAAATGGGGTCGCAAGCTCCCCCAATTATTACTAGGCGAATAACAAGGGATAACAGCGCAGTTGCGGTCCGTTGGGGAGGTTCGGCGGGGTGCAGTGGTAGCGAATCTAAAGCGCAACAGACATTGTGCGAAAGGATGTGGCGTGAGTAGCGGAGATAGCAGAAATGATTTCGAAAGCGCAGGCAGAGCGATCGTATCTGGAGGTGAGTGGGTAATTGAAGACGAGAGGGGGGGTAAAACCCCATCCGGCAGCCTGGGATTTGGATGAAGGGAGTCGAACCTTGGACTGCAACTCGCCGGCGAGGGATTTTTACCCCGTAAGCCCAAGGGGTCGCGGAAACCCTAATTCCGGATATTGACCTGTCCAACGCACGTGACTGGTGTCCGGGGTCCTTTGCTTACGATCCATCATTTGTCACCTCTCTTTGCACACTGTCATGTCGGACTCAGATCTTGAAGGCTACGATTGGGCCAACGAGATGCGATACCTACAGCGCTCCTCTGAACACTGCTCCGATGGCGAGATCTACATCCCAGAACCTACTCAGCAGGACGAGATGAAACGGGTTTATCTGCGCCGCCTATGTATACAGACAGAGAGAAGAACACCCCATCAACAAATGTCCCAATTCCCTGTGAATTGTGTGATGTCCTCCCGCCTCGCAAAATTGGTCCGGCATACTGGAAGTACTCCATATACTCACATGTACAGTCTGCACATCCCAGATATTGGGACGACGTCGAGGGTGCTCCAATCAATCTCTCGGAGGACTTTAGCACGAAGATTTCCATCTCCTGGGAGGAGCTGAACGCGATGGGAATCGCGATCGGCCTTTCTACAGCTCCCTCTGCTAACTCTCTTCTTCCCAAGACTCGCAGAACGAAGCATTCACTAGCAGTAACCAACGAGAACCCAGCCAAATGCCGTAGATTTTAAATAATTCAATTATAGTAACCGCTACATGTACATTAATACTGTCAAATACTTACTGGTAATGCCAAGGTAATTCCCCATGTTAAAATACATCTATATACTCCACTCTATTCCCTTGTATTTGACATTGCACCAAAATGATTGCACAGAGCCGTTAACGCGAAATATAGTGGGGTGGGCATAGAGACGTGAAACTGCGAAGCACAAATGGTTCACCTAGGTAAGAATCAATGTTGTAGCATCAATCTACGAACGGCGAGCGAAGGAGCGCATCCCAGTTACGAGTCCTAAACTTGTTTAGGTATCGTTATTAGTAATCTTACACCGCCTTTTCCAATGTACCCTGTTTTTCCCGACATCCGACTAACTCAGCCTTTCTGTGGGAAAGTTGTGTGGGATTTGTGCTCAGCTGATACTCCTGTGCGGCCCGTCAGACCGGCGGGTTTGATTGTGATAGTAGAGAGATTGATGCAGGACCCGGTCCGTGATGGATTACTTGAGGGTGTTATGATATCATGAATGTCCACGACTAAGGTTTGGCTTTCTCCATTGCGCTTAAGCATTGCGGTGGCTGCTGGGAGGCAGTTGGAACTTAGGATCCTTCTCCGCTTAACTGTTTGACGCCGCTCACGGTGGTCCGGAATACTCGATGCTTATTCACCATTTGTTCTTTCTTTAGAACGGCTTACTGATATTTGGGGTCAGGCCATTAATCAGCCTCGTCGGTATTTGGCTTGGTTTGTGCTTTGGCCATTTTGGTCTATCTGTCTGTATTTAGTGAGCCTCTCGAAGTGTTTTGTTCTTCTTAAATGTCCCTTTCATCGATGCCTCTTACGTCCCAGAATGCTGCTGCTGTGCTGTACATGTTGTGCTGTTTGTTCAAGTTGGAGACACTTTTTTACTTTCCTACAGATTTTCAGATACACCTGCTCGACGATTACCGGTGGAATTATGGCATTTGCCATTCGTCTTTTACTTGGGAAATATCCCTGGATTTTATTGGACTTTTGAGCGTGCTCGGAGAAGATTGATGCACATCTGCCATTATTGGTGTGCCGTTGTGACCGGTAATCCGAGTTATTGGATTCATGTCTACGTAGATGGCTCTGTGGCTCCTCAGTGCATATTGTATGCGCTGTCCTTGTCGGGAAGGGCCGGTGTGTCTGTTCTGATTCGCTTGCCCTCAATGTTGTCGCAGTCCATCCCCGGACATGTCTTCGGCGCTCCTTTTTCGTACTCGCAGAGTTCTGCGTGCGCTGGGCGTTTATAGTGACAAGATTCACACTATGCGTATAGTGGCTTTCAATGCGGATGTTATGCGTTGTATCAAGCATTTTCTGCATTGTTCCAGCTTTGGTATGTTGTGCAGTCTTAGTCTTTGTCTTCGTGCGGCTATATCTCCCTCAGGCTCTGTGCCGGTAGAAGGTTATATAGCCGGGATTTCGTTGCTTGGGTTTACATCCCTTCATCTGCGCCATATAAAATTTGTATGGCCGCGTAACGTCGTATTGCCCCATCTGCGTACACTCGTTCTGCGTGATCTGGATGGAAAATTCATTCTGAATTGGGATTATTGTCGTATGTGCAGGTCTGCACCTCGTCTTCGCCGATTGTGTCTGCGGTATTCCGGCTGTTCTAGAGTTCCACAGCAGCCTTCGTGTTTTCCTCCGCTTCCGGAGCTGATTGAACTAGATGTTGCCTTTGGCTCTAATTTATCAAGCATGATCCGGAATTTGAATGTGCCATGTTTGCGTACCCTTCGGAGCACGTCTGTAGGGAAGCGAGATATCGTCGCACCCGCTGGTTGCACTTCCTTGCTTAGCCATCTCAAAAACCGGCTTATGCAAGATTTCCAATCGAGAATTTGGCAGGGCAATCAATTCATCAAAGTGCTCAGAAACAAGACTTGGTTTTCTGGTGGCTGCAAATCCTGCTGGAATGCTCTACAAACCTGAGAGAATTATCTCCTATACGAGGTAAGTGTCCCTCTTTTTTTTTCATGGGCCCTTTTAGCTCATATTTCAGCCACTACATCGAAATCTTGCATAAGTGGGCCGAAGATTTATATATACTTTCCGAACTTGTGCGTGGCTCCTGTCCAGGATCTGATGACGCACGCATCACTGTGACTCCGAGGACATCTGGGACTCGTATTGCCAGGCGAAGCAGTGGCCTTCAACTCAAGTGAAACTCTTACATAATACCCCAACTGCGCACCGCGAATTTGCCGCGAATTCAAAGGTCGGGTTTTTTGGAGAATAAGCCAGTTGGAGCGCCAAGAACTGAATGTCTTCAAAACCATCACAACGGGAGCACTATGGTACATTACTTCTGGCATCTCCTACTCAAGTATCGATCCATTTTGCTCAGTGTTCTTAGATATCACTCATTTCCTCGTCATCCACCGCCGCTTCCTCGTCAATACTCATCTTGCTCGCGGAACCTCGCGTCTTCTTCATTGGCGTCGCACTAACCTTCCTACTCTTGGCCTTTTCACCAGATGACTTTGACGCGGACTCTACTCGCCGCTTCTTTGGCTTGAATTCGCCCTACAAAGCTTACTCAGAATCCTTTACAATTCGATGCAGCTGGCAGGACATACCGAGTAAGCCTGGAAGAACTCGGAGAGTTCCTGCCCACGATGGCCGAAGATAGCTTGGAAGGCCGAGTTGGACACATAGTTCGTCTTTCCCTCGCACACAAGGGAGTAATACTCGAGCAAATATTCCTTCTCAGCTAGAAAGGAGGGAAGTTTAGACCATGTCGTGGATAGGACTGCGCACCTTCATCGAGGTGGTCTAACTGGTGTTCGGGGTCCTTGATGGCGGTTTGGGGTAGTTGATGCCTTTCCACCACCCCTTGCGTAAGCCCCGCTCAACTTTGTTCCTTTAGCAATCTGTCAGAATGGTGCTTTGTTGCCTTGACGATCTGTCAGAATGGTGATGGTATCGTCATGGATAAGTATCAGGATGATATATTACCCGCGTGCCATCATCGCGCTCAGTGACCTTGTTTGTTGTCTGCCACCCCCACCTCCACTGCACTGGAATACATCCTCCTCGTCTTTTCTGTGGGCGGCTCTTTCTGCCTGTAATCTTTACTGGTACCGGGTGGTTCACATCGCGTTCCACCTACAGAGGATCGGTGCTCTAAGCCTCTAACGGCGCATTTTGACCATGTCTCACCAACATAATGAATCCACACCCGTCATTAACAACATTTATGGTGCGTAGGGAACCTTAACTGGGATGGCAGCATCATGATTTCGTGTCCCCAGGAGGACAGGGTGGACAGGGAGGCCAGGGTGGAGTGGGTGGCCATGGGGGTGCGGGAGAGGGCCCCACTTTCAATTACAACAGAGTTCAAAATGTGACCAATAACATGTTAGTTGGTGATGTCCCCCATTTCTTTTCCTTTCTCAACAACTATTTCCAGTGGAGGATCCCTTGTAGTCCACAGTGATAGGTTAGCGATATTGAACTTTTCTGTGATGAATTTTCAAGTAGAATTATATCTAGCATCGTCAAAATTCTAGGAAAGTGGTTGGAGTATCCTCCAGAGACGAAGGATAGACAGTACCACCTCCAGAGCCTCCATCATGAAGACACCGGGCGCTGGCTCCTACGCGATGACCGATTCGTCAAATGGAAGACCACGCCTGGCTGTTTGTGGATCAAAGGCATCTGTGAGTCTGTTTTGCTCTCTTCCAGTTCCATATCTGACAACTAGTCGAAGCTGGGACCGGGAAAAGCGTACTAAGGTGATCTGTATGGCTACTGCACCCACAATCTGTCACTTACCACACTTGCAATGGCAGTTCGACAGTGATCCAGGAAATCACCGTGGGCTGCCCAGAGCGATCCGCGGTCGCATATTTCTATTTTGATTTCAGGAAGGACAAGCAGCGCAAAGACATCATGCTTCGGTCGATCATCTGGCAGCTCTCTCCACGGTCGCCTTCCCCTTATGGTGCTCTTCATCGGTTATATAAAAAACTGGGGAACGGAACTATACAACCACAGATAACACATCTCGAAGCAGTTCTCGAGGAACTACTTTCAGAGTTTGTCCGGACATTTATTGTCATCGATGCACTGGATGAATGTGACAAGAGCGACTGGAAGCTTCTTAATCAATTGATTCGCATTCTATGCCTTCCTAATGCAAATGCACTGCATCTCTTGTTCACAAGTCAACCTCTGGATGAATTCCAAGAAGCATTCAAGGATGTATCCTTCATCGAGCTTACTTCCGAGGTCTCCACACCCGACATCAGAGCCTTCGTTGCCAGCGAAGTCCGAGGGATCAGAAATTGGGCCAGTGATGACAAGCACGCACAACATGTCGCCGAGCAGATTGTGCTGAAGAGCAATGGAATGTAAGTCTTCTCATGTTGTAGTTTGTGCTTATGCTGACTCAAGTGTCGAGGTTTCGAATGGCCGCATGTCTCCTCATTGAACTGGATTGTTGTATCTGGGAAGATGACTGGGAGAGAGCGCTCACTACTCTACCGGCTGATCTGTTCACGATCTATGCCCGCTTCCTGATCCGAGCAAAAGGTCGTCTCCCACCGGCTTTCATCCAAGCCATCTTTCGGTGGCTTTTGTTCTCTGCGAGACAAATTACTCTCGACGAACTGGCAGATGCTACCGCATTCCGCTTAACTGACCCTGGGTTTGACATCTCCGATCTGACAAAATCGATCTACCAGCCGGAGAGGCGCAGGGGAAACCGAGATGCGTTCAAATTCTTGGAGGGCCTGATCGTGATCAAGAGAGATGGCTCAGCTAACCCTTCAATTGCTCTCGCACACTCGTCGGTGAAGGAGTATATCCTTTCTCCTCAGTTCCAGCAGGAGTTCAGTGCACTCATTGATCTTACGAGGGATGTCTCCCACAAATTTATCACCCAAACTTGTGTCCGCTACCTCCTCCTTTTTGCCGACACCAACCACTTGATGACCAAGGACACATTCCAAAAATATCCAATCTCTTTATATGCAGCAACATATTGGGCCCATCACCTGCAGCTTTGTGATACCCGGGACCAGGAGGCGCTACTTCCCTCAACAATGTTTGTCTTGGAGGACGGAAGCCGCCAATATGCTGCCTTGGCTGGACTATGGGAGTTCATTATGTATGGGGCTTGGACTGAGGATAAACCCATGTCACCGTTGTGTATGTGCTCCGATGTGGGGTACACTGAGGGCGTACGCTCTCTGCTCATTGAGCACAGCCCGTCTATTGACCAAGCTAGGAAAGATGGCTGGACAGCGTTGCATTTTGCATCGGTTGAGGGTCACCTCGAGATGGTGCGGCTGCTCATGGAGTACAATGCATCTGTTGACCTAGCTAGTGGAGATGGCAGGACTGCACTGCATCTTGCATCAATTCAGGGTCACCTCAATTAGTGATGCTCAGGGCCCGGCTTCAAGCCGTGAAGCCCGCTAAGCCGGGCCCGGGCAGCCCAAGCCGAGCCGGGCCCGATGCAGGGCTTGAGCGGGCCTAGGGCTTGGGCTTGAGAATTTCAAGCCTAGGCCGAGCCGTCAAGCCCGGGCTTACTGGTGATGGCGCATCAATCAGTCACTTGTTGTATCTCTAGACTTTGGCCAACAAACGACGCTATTTCCGTCTCTTCAACATCTGTGCAAGCCCTATGTGTCTCTATGTGCTACCCCACTGGGCCTCGGCATCTCTCGGCACCTCACGGGTATAAAATTCGTCACAAAATGTGACTTCGCACCATGGCAGCATTCTCTGCCGTTTTTTCACTGCTGATCTCGCATTCTTTTAACAGCGTAACTATCTCCGCTATCCGACGTGAGGATCTCTTGCCCGCATTATCTCGCAATTATGGCATCTTCTGTTTCTTCCGAGCGCGCATTTTCTTCAGCAGGAATAACAATTAGCCAAGGGGCCGTGGGCTTTCGAACAACGGATATAGGGTTGAAAAGTTTTTTAAGCCCGACTTTGGAGCCCCCCCCATACCCCCCCAAATGAGGAAGGAGTTTCCCACCCTCTAACGGGCCGATTGATTTTGATGTCATCAATCACAAACAGGGCCAACCCGGTGGAAAAAGTCGCGTTTAAATTACATGTAGGGCTTGCGGGGCTACCCACAATGCGCGAACGCATGCAGGTGATTTCAATTAGCTAAAATATGTCCTTAGCCAACGGTTCTCAACCTTAGCGAACAAAATTGACGTGCCGTTCATAAAAATACGACTTCTATTGGACTTCTATACAACAAACTGTGTTAAATCCTTGTAGTAGCAACATCAGATGGCAAGAGCATTCAGTCTGTCAAATCTTTACTCCCTAAAGTTTCCCCACACCGATGTTTTGGGCATTGCAGCGAGTCTAAAACATATTCGGAGTCTTCCGGACATCAATCACTGATATTCCGAAAGAGGTAACTCAACCCAAGTGACTCCATTGAGTGCCGCCAGTGAGCCTAGGGCTGTATTATAAATGCTAAAGATACAACAAATCATTAGATGAAGTTTTGGAGCTGCAGAAAGGTGTTTTTGAGCCATTCTAGGCTCTTTTGTGAGAGAGTGAAATTTTTTTTTTGGCGGTCGCCCAGGACCCCCCCCCAACCCTATATCCAAAATTAGAATTCCGACGGCCCCTTGCAATTGGCAAGCGCCGTAACCGACTGAAGGGAGATGTTGTCGAGGCACTTCAATTCATGAAGCGCTTGATTTTGTTTAGAGTGCCGGAGGCGCTTGTGGATGAGGATGTGGTTGAAGAGCCGGATGTCAAAGCGAGGGCAGGTGCAAAAAGTTGGGATATATTTGTTGACGATGATCCCGATAACTACGAGGTTATATCCCTTCAGCGGAGGTCTAATGTATTTGTTATGAATAAAATCAACCAATTGTAACACAAAATCTCCCAAATCAATTTATAGGCCCGGGCCTCAAGCCCAAGCCCCGGGCTTCAAGCCCTACCTAACGGCTCGGGCTTGGGCTTGAGGTTTGTGAAGCCCAGGCCGTCATAAGCCGGGCCCAGGCCGGGGTACTCAGGCCGAGCCGGGCCCTGAGCATCACTAACCTCAATGTTGCACAGGTGACAGCTGCTCATCGAGCACCATGCCTGTGTTGATCAGGTGCAGAAAGATGGCAGGACTGCACTGCATTACGCATCATTGTATGGTCGCTTTGATGTTGCACAGTTGCTCATTGAGCACAATGCCTTAGTTGACCAGATGGAGGAAGATGGCAGAACTGCGTTACATTTTGCATCAGACAATGGTCACACCAACATTGTGCGGCTTCTGACCCAGCACAAAGCCTCTTGTGACCAAGCTGAGAGAAAAGGCAGAACTGCGCTGCATGTTGCGTCAGAGAGAGGTCACCTCGATATTGCACGGCTACTCATCGAGAAAAAGGCCACAGTTGACCAAGCCGACACAGATGGCAATACTGCACTGCATATTGCATCAAAGGCGGGTCATTTCAACATTGCAGAGCTGCTCATTAAGCACAATGCCTCTGTCGACCGGGTGGGGATAGATGGGAGGGCTGCACTGCATTTCGCATCATCAAAGGGTCACCTCGATGTGGCACGGCTGCTCATCGAGCACCATACCGCAGTTGACCAAGCCGGCACGGACGGCGGTACTGCACTTCATTTTGCATCAATGGGCGGTCACCTCGATCTTGTGCAGCTGCTCATCGAGCACAATGCCTCAGTCGACGAAGCAGAGGCAGATGGCGATACTGCACTGCATATCACATCGGAGGCTGGTCACCTCGACGTTGCACAGCTGCTCATCAAGCACAACGCCTCGGTCCACCAACCCAACAAACGTGGCATGACTGCACTGCATTTTGCGTCAGCGAAGGGTCACCTCAATATTGTACAGCTACTCATTGAGCACAATGCCTCGGTTGACCACACCGATACATCTGATGCTACTCCCCTGGATTGGGCAAGGTTGAACGGTCATGTCAATGTGGTGCAGCTGCTCATTGAGCATGGTGTGGCCGCTGACAAGTACAAGGATATCAGCTTCCTCAGTTAGTAAAATTAAATTTTCCATTTGTTCAAGACCTCTGGTATTCACGCGGGTATAGCGGATACCGAAGTCGAACAGCTTCATTGGGATTAACGGAGAGTCCTATTTACCTTGGGTTCAGTTCTGTGGGCAGACCAGTGGCTGTACACTTTTGAGTATAGAAAAAAAAAGATCCAAACAATCAGAAAATTCTGGGAGAAGTGTACAGCCACTGGTCTGCCCACAGAACTGAACCCAAGGTAAATAGGAGGAAAGGCGCGACCATGCTCCGCATACGTGCAGAAAAGGAAATCAGACGAACCAGAGAAATATGATACTTAGACGGCGGAGTTGATGCACCTAACGGCGAGCCCCACAATCATGCTGATATTCTTCAAGAAGCGTGACATTTTTAAAATAATAATAATAAATTTCTTTATGCTTGCCAACTTGAATTTTGATGGTGTGTGAGTACCATACTTGTCAACACTTCGCAGTACACCTTTTTCAAGTGAGTTCAACCCCCTTAAAAAAGCAACTTTGTTGCTCGAAAAGGCAACAGTCACGGTCATTGGGTCGTGGTTGCATCAAACCGTGTCGCAACGGGGTGGTCACGGTCCTATTGTCCGTTGCTCCCATACATGTTCATACAGTACTCACCCACAAATCAAAGCGCAGCTAATAACATCAATACCGATGTGCAAAAAAAACACTGCGACATGCAACTTGAACAGGACTTGAAATTTGAATGGAAATTATGACTAAACAAGAAACTCCTCTGTCATCTCGCCACTAGTACGCTCTGTTCCTCCCCCCCAGCCTACAATTTCTCATCGCCCTCGTCTGTAGCTCCCATCTGACGGAGTAGATGAGCGATCTCAGTGTGCCCCCTGAGAGATGCAGCTCGGAGCGCATTGCAATATTCTCCGCCTTGCGCATTTACGTCGGCGCCGCGCTCGAGCAGCAATCGGGCAATTTTGATGTGTCCCTCATACGATGCGGCTTGCAGCGCGGTGCCATATTCTCCGCCCGACACGTTCACATCGGCGCCGCTCTCCAGCAGCAGGCGGGCCATTTCGATCTTTCCCCAATGGGACGCGGTATACAGCGCGTTGCCATATTTTCCATCCTGCACGTTCACGTCGGCGCCTCTCTCGAGCAGCAGGCAGGCAATTTCGATGCGTCCCCAATAGGATGTGCCTTGCAGCGCGTTGCCGTATTCTCCGCCCTGCGCGTTCACGTTGGCGCCACTGTCGAGCAGCAGGCGGACAATTTCGATAAGTCCGAAACACGATGTGGCTTGCAGCGCGTTGCCGCATTCTCCGCCCTGTGCGTTCACGTCGGCACCATAATAGAGCAGCAGGTGGACAATTTCGATGTGTCCACGGTCGCATGCAGTAGACAGCGCGTTACTGTATGGTCCGCCCTCCGCGTTCACGTCGGCGCCGTGCTCGAGCAGCAAGCGGACAAATTCGATGTGTCCACGGTCGCATGCAGCAGACAGCGCGTTGCTGTATGGTCCGCCCTGCGCGTTCACGTCGGCGCCGCTCTCAAGCAGCAGGCGTGCAATTTCGATGTGTCCCCACCACAACGTGGCTTGCAGCGCGTTGGGGAAGTATCCGCCTTGCGTGTTCAGGTCGGCGCCGCTCTTAAGCAGCAAACGAGCAATTTCGATGTGTCCCCGATACGACGCGGCTTGCAGCGCGTTGCCCCATTCTCCGCCCGGCGCGTTTACGTCGGCGCCGCTCTCAAGCAGCAAACGCGCAATTTCAATGTGTCCCCGATAGGATGCAACTTGCAGCACGTTGCCGTAATATCCACCTTGCGCGTTCACGTCGGCACCGCCCTCGAGTGACTCCCACACTATCTGGCCAATCCCAAGAGATGCGGCTACGTACAATGGAGGAAGAGAAGATGCTTTTTTGGCCCACTTGACCCACGGCCTCAAGCACATACCCTCAACATCATATAAGAGGAGTAGAGTGGTGTTTTGGGTGCTTCCTGGCTGGATAAGCTGAGTGACCGCGGCGATGAGCTTCCTGCTGTGCTCCGAGACCTTAGGAACATCCACATTCTGCGCTGCTCGCGAGGTAGGTATCGTATCCACGCCAATGTCATCGCAGAGTGTCAGATGGAACACCCAGTTCTCTGCGGCATAGAGGGTGAGGGGATATTGCCGGAATTCCACACCAGGGATGAGAAAATGGCTGCAGCTGCAGAGATACGCAATACATATCCGTGCAAGCAGGTGATGTGCTGCCTGCTCCGAGATCTCGCAATCACCGGACAGCCTTGGTTGAGTGGCATCAAGGAAATACTCCTTTACGGAGGAATGCGCTAGCTTGACCGTACGCTTTGCATCCCCCGACACGGCAACAAAGCCGGCACATGCGGGAAGTAAGACATCCGGGCCCATTCGCTCCTCAGTATCGAAGAGGAGTGGCTCATGCTCAAAATCGAATGCTAGGGCATCAATGATCTCGATGAGCCCCATAGGGCGTTTTGAGAAGATGAGCCAATTCATGGCACGGTAAACACTTGAACGCAGGTCAGGGTTCTTGATGTTCCGCAAAATGTGATCATAGATGGTGTTGAGCGAAGTTGGCATGTTCTTTAGTGCTTTCCGGACCTGCGATCGCCTTCCGCCGCAGTTTCGGAGTTCATCCAGCTGTAGAGCAACAAGACGAAACCTTGGAAGTTTAGTGAGCAGTATGATAAATGTACGGGCTCTCTAACTCACATTCCGTTGCTGCGCTCAAGGAGCGTGGTTTTAATCTCATCCCTCTTTTTATAGATCCATTCCGGTTCGTTGGGCCGTGACAGCACCTCAGTGAGATATAACCCGATATCTCCGTCCACGAGCCCCTCAAGAGATACTGAGACAGCAAGTTTGACAAGTTCAGGACACTCCGCCTGGACCTCGGGGCGACTGGTGACGAGGATGTGAACACTGGGTAGCTTTGCATTGAGCATGCTGCTGATCGATCGCAGCAAGTCAGAGCGTTCTGAACACTCGTCGAGTGCATCCAAGACTATGAATATTGGCTTCTGATCAAATGCCTCGAGAAGAGGGAGCAAGGCGTCGGAAATTAACTCGGCATCAGTGAGGAGTTTTTGGCCGTTGTTATGCGAGGTCCACAGTGCATCCAGCTTGCTGTCAGGGGGATGTGATCGAATGGAGAGCTGTGTAACTAGAGAGCATAGAAGCTGCGTCACAGTCTGCTGCTCGGAGTTGTTGGTATCGAAGTAGAAGAACACATAGTGCTCTGCTCTGTCGTGAATTGTGTCGATAATGAGTGAGCTAGTGGATGGGGACAGTGAGCCTCAGAGGGGTGAGAGAAAGCAAGAAAGAGTACCTGAGTATGGTCTTTCCGGATCCCGCTGGGCATAGATTATTAAGCTTTTTGCATGCGAATAATTGATACTCACACATTCCATGAAGCCACAAGAAGGAGCTGGGTGCATATATCCATTCTCTGAATTCTGGGCGCTCGCACAGCCACAGCCCAGTATTCGCATGGCGGGTGTTCGCAGCGCTGCGTTGGCTCTCGGCTACGCGCACTGGTGGCTTAAGCCACTCATCTAGCTTGTTCCGGGTTTCTTTCCGGGTGAGTTTTTGTTGTTCATCAACAAGTATTTGTCTATGGGTCGAAGAGAAAACATGTTGTGTAACCTGGAACAACGCACAGCTTTGCATCCATTGCATCCTGGCCCTGCGAAAGAGCGATCAGACGTGAGGCCTGTGTGTTTTATGTAACATAAGTTTAAGTAATTCGAGTTCAAACACCACTCACACTGAACAAGTCCCGGAACATGAAATAAGATTAGCTTTCCTTAAGTTTTAGGCGGTCAGACTGTTTTTCGAACTCAAGTTGCAGCAGATCTTAAGTTCCACACACACCATGTCTGGGCCACCTGCAGGACCCACCCCAACCCCCACCGATCCTCGAATGTAAGTACTCAAGTATTTGGCATTGATCAACTCCGAGGTACATTGTACTGAAGCTTCATACAAGTTGAGTTCTGTAACACTTCAGTTCCGTCCAACTTGAGTCCTGCCCCACTCAAGTCCGTGCAACTTCAGTTCGTCCATCGCTCCGTCCCACTGAAGTCCCGCACATGCACAACTTAAGTTTGCTTGTCACTGTAAGGGTAGGCCAATGCAGTAAAAGCGCAGCAAAAGAAAACGAAGGGATGGGGAAGGGGAAGGAGGGAGGTGGAGGTGGCGCATGGACACGAAAAGAACACGCACCTAGACGTGCGCAACGAAGCTGCGGGTTTATGCTGGCGGGTGGCACAGGTTTTATCGGCAAGAAAGGCGGCCCGGGCATGGTCATTGGCCCCGCAGAATCAAGTAGAAGATGCACCCTGTCTCTAGGAGGCCCGGCTTCGAAGGTATTTCGTGGCTGCGGTGCGTTTGGCGGGTTCGGCAGGTTCGTGGGTAGTGGCTAGAGGAGAGAAGCGAATGAGTAACGCGTGACGTTACCGATTCACAATGAGCGCTGAGATTTGCCAAACACGCGACAACACTTGAACACTTTGACTCTTAACTTCCATGACCTCTTTTCTCTTCCCCTCAACCCTTTATCCTATTTTCCTTCTGCAAGATCAAACTCAACAGTCTCAGTTATCGTGACCTATCAATGACTTTCTGGCATCTTTGGTGGCGGCTTGATCACGGCTGTGCTGCTCTCGCTGACTCCGGGTATGTGCCACTCTTTGTTATGAAGTCAGAAACTTATCCGATGCAACCCAATAGGTTCTCATTATTGTTATCCTCAGCAGAGGTGAGTTTCTGTGTGGCTTTCTTCGTCTTCTTTCAGGGACTGTGCCACCTTCTGGAACTTAAGTTCAGTGCGAATGGATGACATACTTCAGTTCGGCGTGTTCCATTAAAGCTTCGACACGGAACTGAAGTGTCATGGTAGAAATCAAGTTCTTCGCGAACTCGAGTCCTCTTCTGGGACTTGAGTCGCTAATTATCTATAGCTGCGCAATCTTAATCTTATGACCGAACTTGAGTGGTGGAGGACTCAAGGCATGAGGGAACTTAAGTTCAGGATGACCCCGTACAGGCAGGACCCAGTAGGTACATAATACTTAGTAGAACTTAAGATCTTCCTAAACTTAAGTTGCAAAAGTGGTCTGACTGCCTAGAACTTAAGGAAAGCTAATAAAGTATTTGCCGGAACACATTTATTTTGAACTCCATACCGTCCGCAAGGCCAGAGAAATCCCCGTGGGACCAGAGATGCTTCACAAAGCCCTTGCTTGTCCACTCCTCCAAAATGCGACACGTCTCAGCCAGAACACTGTTCGGATTTAGCGCTTTGCCGTATGGGTGGAAGGTGCATTTCACATTTGATACCTCTTCCAATCATCTTTGAGGAGATTTGCTGCAGTACTTTGGCTCTGCGGATCCATGGGTTGAAAACCCCGTGCAAGCACGCGGGAAATGTCCCAGATGTTGTTCAAGAGGGCCTCCGCGCGCTCTTTGTTGCTTTTCATCGACTGTACAGGGACATGGCATTGTATGAGACTCAATAATCGCAGGGTCAACAGCAAGGCACACCTTCCGGACATCTATGAGTTTCTGGATGCAGCCCGTGATGGCGCCAAGGTAGGGAACGTTCTTAGTCACATCACTGAGTAGCTCGAGGATTTCGATGCCGACTTCGAGAGAAGCAGCGGCCACATCTGCGCGTTTCTCGGTCTTGGATTGAGTAGCGGGAGCCGGGGGCAAGCTCTTGGGGGGTGTCATGGTGGGGTGAAAGCAAAGTGCTGGCGACGTGGCATGCAAGCTGTTGTGATTTCAAACTCCGAAACTATTAATGATCTACTGCCGGCATGAGAAGGCCAGAGAGCCTCAAAGGCGTGCATTTGGGCTCTCACACTGGCGTAAAAGTTCGACACTAATAGCCTGTTGCCGCCGGCATTTGAGTCGACGTGTTCTGATCAAGCGCTCAGAGATCTCGAAATTCAAACTTGGCGCAGAATATACTGACAAGTGGGTGAAGCCGGCGGAAGTAGCATTCGTGGTGAGTGAGTCCGAGCAGCTGAGCGCGTGAGGGGCGTGCGTGGAGAAAAATCGGGCGGCTGGTGGTGAGCGCCGATCTTATAGTGCCGGGAAGAAACGTGTTCATCAACGGCCGGCGAATCAACTTGGCCCCATCGGTCTCGAGCTCTGAGGCTTCTCCCGCCTTTCAATTCGCGCACCGGAAACCGCAGCCTGTGTCATGCTAATCGTACGTCGTCGACACACTCTTCTGCTATTCCACCGTCGCCTCGCGAGAAGCCACGAGGGTGATGCGCCCACGTTGATGTTTGTTCCTGATTGGATGGCGCTTAGTTTTTGACGATTCCACGATGCTCTTCGTCGAATATTTCGGCTACTCCGACCTGGTTCTCGTTGCGCCGGGGACGCGTGAACCGCTTCGACTCAAGAGTTCGTTCAAACCGCATAACCCCCGAATCGTTGTCATCCTCGACTCTACCATTTTTCTCGTCCATGCATCCTTCCCGCAACCGTGTTCTTCACGCCTTTGTTTCTTACCTTCACATATTCAATTCACCCGTGTTTCTTGGTCCTGGCCAATCCACCCGCTCCTTGTCCAACTTCCACAACTGCATCTAGTATGGACTTCGCTCACGTCGATCCCCGTCATCCACCGCGTGCAACTTTAGCGCGCGCATGCTGCTTCCACATACTGCAGCTGGCGCCCGCAGATAGTACCGGCGTGTCCCAAGGGAAAGTGCAATCCGAAGCCACTATTCACCAAGGTGCCCTGCCGCCCTTCGTCGTCGTTCCGCGGGCGTTCATCCTCAGGCTTCCGGTAATTCTCAGTTATCATGAAGCCCAAGAACAAAAGCGCAGTCCCCGCCTTGAATACCACTGCCACCTCTAGAGCCTTGTAAGTATTTCCCAGCCAATTAAAAGTGTGTATATATACTTGGTATATATACAGGCCATATATATATCTGTATATAAACGCTGCACCTAAAATACCATTTTTCGGCTTCCCCATCCCAGCTTATTTTACCCCCACTCCGTGTGCCATTGCCACCAGAGTCGATGGCCGTGCCGGACCAATTCGAAAGGCTGCTGACCTTATTGGCACCGTCCACAGGTTTGTCCGTCACTAGATCCCTGAAAAACGGCAGTGTTATGTCCACACCATCACGCCACAATGGAATCGTTGCTTCCACATCCAAGTCGTCCAAATCCGATAAAGCAGAATCACCGGAATCATCGGTTAGGGCAGAGTTGAGGGCTGCCAGGCCCGCCTCGCATTCTGGTGTGAAGGAAACTCGTGGTTCTTCACCCTCCGTGCCCGCACCCGTGACCCACGACAACCACCGATGTCAATGTTGGCGGCGGCGTGGGCGGAGCAAAAAGCGACTTTACAGACCGCCAATTGAGCTCGCCCTCAGTAGGCGCGCCAGATACTTGAGCTCCTCGTCATAGTAAGCAACCCCAGATGGAAACATGGGCGTTGTCGAAGGGCGAAACGAAATTTTTTGCCGCCTTTGATTGCCGACGGGCCGTGGTCCTGACAGATTTAAAAACTGGGCATTTCCCAGAATCAATCAACAAATGGTATATATACATCCGCCAAATACAGGGCCCTAGCCACCTCGATGGGGGACCGAGGCGCGTGGTGCATCAGAATAAGTTCGGCAATATTGTCAGTCTCCAGCTCTTCTTACTCGTCCCCTCCCTCTCTTTCTCCTTTTATTTCATTCTTTGTTCTTTCCCTTCCATTCCCAATTTGTCTCTTCGGTTTATTTTCTCCGCTTCTCGTCCGTTTACTTCATCCTCTCCTCATATACTTTCTTCGCGCGATTTATATCCCGCCGGATACGTATCATTCCGGGGCTTCTCTTTACCCTTCCTACGCCCAACGAGACACGTCCTCGCCTGTCTTCGACACACGCAAGAGACGCGATTCTTCTACTCTGTTTCCCATCTTGGGATCCATTTCCCATCATGGATGCGCCTCACGCTGTACACACGTCCATATAGAGTATACGCCGGGGTAACCGCGCCCCTAGGTTACCTCGCCGGTTACTTACCCTCGCGTAAGCTTGCCGAGGTAACCAGCCCAGATATACTTGGGGTAAAGGGCCGTTGCTACGCCCAGCAGGTACGAGTACTTATGAGTGTAAATGGACAGCTATAAATATGCTCAATTAAGACACTAATGTAGGCTGACTGTAAATAAAAGAAAATTGTGCATTCAAGCGATGCGCGATAGTCAATTAAAAAATGGCATGACATACGTAGTTCCTTCGGACATGATATTTATACAGTCATCAACTGAAATAAACACCCAAAAAAAGAGAAATCAGTAGGAGGTCAAATCGACGGTGCAGTACTCACAGCCAATACCAAAATACATTATTTGATCCATCACTCACTCCCATTTGCAGAAAGAACAGGTCACCAATTTAAAGCTGTCGTGCCAACCCATTATGAGTTACACCGGGATTGAAAATGGACTAGAGTTTGAAAATGCACTCGCTTCATCTCAATTTTTCTGTTATTCCACTGATCTTTCGCGGGACGTACTCTGACACATATTCTAGTATTATTCCACCCTCCAGCTCAGCTCTCATTATGAGAAAATCACCCCCTGCAAAAAAAAGCAAATTCTAGTTCAATCAAACCAAATCTGCTCCCGCATCGTTTAAATCTGCTCCCGCAACGATGCGGGAGCAGCATAGCCACCCAAAAAAAAACCTTTCAAAAATTTCAAACCTCTGCAAAAAAAGAAAATTCCAATTCAATCAAATCTGCTCCCGCAACGATGCGGGAGCAGCATAGCCACCCAAAAAAATCATCCACAGCCTCAGAACAACCGGTGCGATGAACTAGCGATCGCTAGATTCCAGCAGCAACGCGCTCGATTTCACAGCCCAACTCCCCCTTTTATGCCGAGTCGAGCCGACACCTCATCAGTCACCCCGTGACAGAAGCGTCTCCCGTAGTGCTGGCAAGGTTCGGTTCGGTTCAGGTTCAGAGCCTCTTGGCCAGAACGCCGAACCTGAACCTGGCGTTCGGTTCAGGCATTTGCCGAACCTTGAACCTGAACGTTGCCTGAACGTTCAGATCTCCCAGTGAGAACGGCGGTTAGCCAGAACGAAGCACATCGAGGCATGTCGAATGACCTCACTGTGGTTCTCAGATTCGCCAAAACCTAGGTGTGGCTCGATGTGTTTGGGTGACATAATTGAGCGAAATCGAGCCCTGTTGATCCAGACAGCTAGCTACATTGAGTGGCCTCGAACTAGCACAATTATGCGCTCCCATCCCCATCCCCGCCGCTCCCGCTCCCGCTCCCGCTCCCACTGCTGCCGGTTGCTCCCGCTTCATCCTTGCTGTACAGTCCATTCACTCGCCGCCCGCCCTCTTCCACCCTGCTCCACCAGACTGCAATTGGGAAGGGAATTATGCGCATACGTAGAATAACAATATCTGGGCAATTCTAAACGCAGTGAATAAAATGCAATGAACTGAACAGAAAGCGCACCGGTTTATAGGATAATAGTAGCAGCCACCTGATCACCAGAAACTATAGGTGCGGCGGGGTGAGCATTCATTGCGTCAAATAATGTAAACGTACTTAACGCAAACGCTGGACTCCGTGCCGAAACATCAGCTGCTGCTCGCCTGCACTGCTTGTTTTTTTGCGGACTTCTTGGCCTGGGCGCGAGAGTCGCTCAACGTGGTCCAAATCTGGAACAATAGATTTTAGCGATGATAGGGAAGGTGGATGGAACAACTCATACCTTTCGCTGATCGTCGGAAAGAGCACCAAAAATCGCAGTAAATTCTTCTGACGTTACCGCGGCATTGTTTTTCAGATAGTCGATGTAAAAAAGGTTTCTGGAAGCGCTAGAGGTCAGCAGTGTAATTTTTATGACAATAGTGAGACGTACGCTGGACTATTTGAAGCAGTCGCACGCTTCTTGTTCTTCTTCGATGTATTTCCGTTGACAGGAGCTGTGCGAGCCGTCAATAGAACCTTCTCATAGCGGCAGAAAGAATATGAATACCACTATTTTGTTGTAAGAGACCATCTGTTCGACCTGTTGGCCCCGAAGCGACACCGAATTCTAGATCTCTGACATCCTTGTTAGCCTTGCCTTTCAACATACGGGTACAACATACAAAGGGTTCACAATGATTGGTAGAGGCTAAACGAAATAGCGTAAGTAATGAGTATGACACAACGGGCACATCACCGACTTTTGGTGCGGGTTTTGCAAGAACATCAATTTGAGTCGGGGCTGCGCCAGCCACGGGAGATGAAACAACAATATCAGATGGTGGCGCCGCAGCGGGAGTGGGGGTATCGGACGAAGGTGCGGCAGCGGGTGGCGTGGTGGTCAGAATGGTCGGAATAGGGAGCACCGGGACATCAGACATCACAGAAGAAGGCGTGAGGATATTAGGCGATGGGACAGAGACTGCAGGAACATCGCCGAAGGTAGTAGCAGTGGAACTGAGCGCTGGAGCGGCGGAAGTAACAGAAGGAGTGGAAGCACCATGCGTTGTCATTGCGAGAACCATATTATCGCCGGAGTCTACAGCATCCCGCTCCGAGGGCTTCATCCTTTTCTTGAGGTTCGACGGGATGAACGTCGCTTTGCGCTTCTTGGCGCCTTTGGTCAGGGCTGCGTCGGAGGGAGCGGTGTCTTCTTCTTTAGTAAGTTGTTCGGGCTCGGGCTCGGAGTCGCCGTCCTCGGCGTCGGATTCTGAGCAAGTGCAGGGGCAGGTGCATCGGTCGGAGCGTGAGGGGGGAGAGCGCAAGGCGAGCAGATGCTTGTTTTTGCTTTTACGCCAGTTTGTATAGATGGTCGTCATTATAAGGTCAAGCTTCCAATGACCGATGCAAAGTCGAAGGCAGGAGAAGGCTTTATACATTTCTGAGCGGAGATAATTTGTTACTGAGAGCGAAGCAGCGCCCCAGGTTTGCGGAACGCTCGCGGGGGAAGATTCCAAGATCTCATTGAGCGCTTTGGTTGCGTGGTTACGCATTTCTTGAGCTTCCGTGGCAGAAACAATGGTTCCATCAGCGCGTTCGACAAAAGTAAACATCACGTTAATGCCTTGTGCCATGCGAGAGTTTCCGCGTTTTGCTGCCTCGGCGTTGATACGGGTGGTTTTCTTCTTGTCGCGGCTCGCATTATAGTCCTGACGGGTCCAAAACTGTACGGACTTGTAGTCCTTGCGCTCAAAAAGGTCGGTCGGCCCAATACGTAGCGAGAAAGTCGGGGCGGATGATGTCGACGAACCCTGCAAGGCATTCGTGAGAGTAGTGAAGGATTCCCTTTGGGTTGAATGGAGTTAGAGGGATTCATCAAGACACGCATATAACCTACTTGAGAGTTGCGAATTGCAGATTCAGCGCCCGGTGTGACTCAGTGATCTGTAAGTAAACCGGGTTTTTAGCTTCAAGGAGATCAAAATGAGAAGCGGTCGCAATCTGAGTGCAAGGGCATCAGCTTTCTGGATGAGGGAAGAGGGAAGTCGCGTACCGTGTTTGAGCGATGCACCTCGCTCTCCCAATTGCCCACCGGCTGCTGCTGCTGCTGCTGCAAGTGAAGTTGAGACCACCCATAATCACCCGGATTTGACCCAGTGGGGGAATTCCAGCCGCTGTGGGCTATCTGGGGTGATTGACTTGCCGACGAAGAACTACTTGAGTCGCCACGCATGTGGTACATCCCTGACATATATGCCGGGTTCATATGGCTGGAGTCTTCGGGAACAAAAGGCTGAATGGGAGATGTTTGGTTGTAGTACTCGTAGTCCATCTCTGCGGGGGTCCACAGAGCAAGAGGGAGAAAGCAAGGAGAAAGGCAGGGTGACGACTTCACGCACGTGTTTGTGACATGTCGCACCAATACGGAAAAAAATTAGACAAAAAGGTCGAATCTTTTGGGGCAGGCATCCAGAAAAAGTGAGAAAAATTAGGGGCACTCTGAAGAGGACACCAGACCCGCCAGAGCTTTCTCACAAATGGCGAGGCAGGTGCTGTCCCAGAGAAATATTTGTACCCAGTGATCCGTTGCTTCTGCTCAAAGGACGAGGACGAGAATAGTGGGTACAATATTAATGGCTAGCTTAATTATATGCACATAAATTGTTTGCGCCTTCAATTACATGCTTGAGTTTCTATCGCTCCACTACACAAGTTTGAAGGCCGAGCAAATTGAGACATACATAGAAAATAGAGTGTCTATTCTTCATTCATATCTTCCTCTGCGCCACCCATTGAGGTGACATCTAATCCCATCTTCTCCGCTACAAAATACAGACCCTCGTCGATATAAGGAATCATCCCAACAGAGGCTCGAATTGTCTTGACATCGATAACCTGAAGAGCATCCTCGCCGAAATATTCGCACTCTAGGACGGTCTGGAACGACTCCTCCAGTAGAGCTGGATCTGGGGGGGAATACACGGAAACCAGCGCCACAGCTAGCTCTTTCGTATCATTTATTGTGGCCTGGAAAAAAAATTGAACCTCGGCATATCGCATGTCGCCCGTTGAAGACAGAAACTGATAGAACAAAGTGGTCAGCTCCCATCTGCACTTCTAAAATATTGCGCACCTTAACATTACGTGCCATTCGTATATCATCCGTCTTGGATTCCTTCCAAACTGAGCGCACAATCTGACCAGTGGGCAGACATAGACGTGCCCACCTTGCAACACGGGGAACCCACCCATCGTTGCACTTTTCGCCAGTCTGTTCCTCCAAAAATTCGCAGATTGCATCGCCGTAAGGTCCATGAATTTGCTGATGGAATTCGTCTCTTGCGCGGAGCAGAACATATCCACCACCGAGTTCCTCGGCACCCTGTGGAAGCGGAGGTTCCGGATCGAGCTGTGGAACCATTACTTTGAGAGCGTTCACACGGCAACGTCGTTTGGCACGCTCCGCAAGATTTGCATATGGGTCCGAATGTTGCTTAATCTCTTCGCCGAGATTGCCGATCGTCCTCTCGAGCGTCCACTGGCTGCGATAACCTCCCGGGCCGATGCGGATGATTTCCGGACAGGTATGGAGAAGAGCGTGAATGCTTTGTCGGCAAAAATGAAGACGAGTAACATCCCGCTGATAATAGAGCTGCTCAAACTCCTCTACGAACTCGCAGAGTAATCTGTGTGCCTCAACGAGTTCAGCCTGGGTGATATCGCGTTGCCATGTGAGGCGAAGGCCTCTGACGAGTTTACAAAAGTGAGTCCAATAGGCCGCTGGGAGAATGTCGCGGAGAAGAGCGGGACCAAGGACGTAAAGGTAAGTGACAAACTCCTGTGCCTTATAACCGCTGGAGATCTTTTCGGCAGGGTTCCGTGGCGGTCGATCAAAGGAGTTTGGGAGGAATCGAGTGGCTGCTGCTACGGCTTCCCCGTGTTTTTTCCATACATCGCCTGTCAAAACCGCCCAATCCCAGCTACTTTTGTCATCTGCCGGGTCACATTTGAGATTCCCACGCCAAAGGTTGAGCAAAAGATCGGGGATATTCAAGGCATCGCGATGCATCTGATCGGAGCTGAAGCAACGGGGAACAGGGAAGATGCGGCCGGCAGGGAGGCCACTGAAAAAACTTGGCATCGAAATACCGGTCTCGCGCCGGCGAACTTGATGATCGGCGTGGCTGCGTGAAGACATAACGGAATGAAGGCATTTGTTGTAATCATCGACATCGACGGTGAGGAGATGACGACCATCAACGTCGTCGTGATTGCAGCCGTCCACATCGTAGTTGGCTGGCCGGAGGAGGGCTGGGTAGTAATGATTTTCACCTGGTTTTCTTCGCCCTTTGACGGAACAAAACTGGCGACAGCCGTAAGCACCCATATGGCCCGTAAAACCATCCAACTCTGCCATAGCAGGACCATCTGCCGTTTCTAGCAAGGAGAATATATTTGAACGGTGGACCTGTTCATCAACGGCATCCCAGATCATAAGACCTTCACGCATGAGAGCGGCTACATGGTGGAGGCCGGGATAGAAGAATGTGTCGGCGTTCTTGGGTTTACCAGGAACAATTCCGCCAGGAAAGACGTGCTTCTTTTTGTAACGGATATTTGGGTTGAGATCCGCGACGATCCAGATATAAATCCAACAATCGGATTCTTTCATCGCGTAGAGTTGGGCGCCGTCGACGGAGAAAATCAGCAGCATGTCCTTCTCCTTGATGACCCCATTCTGGACGGCTCGAATGTAATCTGTACCTGCAAATCAAGACGCTCAACTATGATTCTATTGGAGGCAGATCATAATTTGTAACATACCCGAAAATAAATCATCGTAGTGCGTCAATTTACCATTGTTGGCGTCAAGATCCTCCAGGATTTCTTTCGTTTTATTTATTCTGTATCGCATCGCAGTAGCTCCTTCTTTACTTCGCCAGAGAGCCTGAAGCTGGGGACCGAGTGGAATGGTATAGAAGGTTTTGCGCGGGACCTTGATCTGCCCACCGCTCTCTTCAAAACGTTTCGGATCCCATCGCAAGTCACCACAGTCAGGGCATTTGTCGTTATCAGCCAAAGGGCCAGTGAATCCGTTGCATGACTTCCAGCACATGTCGTGAACGAGCGAAACTACACCCGTAAGCTCTTCAATCTTCTGTTTGACCAAATGATGACTGAGAAGCTCGGAATCTGGATACCGACGCATGATATTGTCTCGGACACCAGAGTAAGCCTTCTCCGACGCGTTGGTGAGTGTAAGGAAGTTCTCAATGGATAGAAGCACGTCTGGATGGCCCACTTCCGCCACGTGTTGGAGAGGATTACGAAGTTGTTCAAGAGTATGTGGATCAAGATTCTCGTCATCAAGAGAGGCAGTTCGCAGGCGTTCGATAAAGCCCTGGCGGATTATAATATCCTCAAGGACAATTACTGGAGGAGGCGGAGGCGGAGGGGGCGGAGGCGGAGGTGGAGGCGGAGGCGGAGGAGGAGGCGGAGGTGAAATGCTACGGACGGGCGAACCTGGAGGTTGCACGGGCTCGGAATGTTCACGATGGCTATCTGGAGAGGCACCGCGGTACATGGGGGGGTCGGGCTCGTCGTCGGTGGAGTTGGTTCGTGTCTGCGCCAGATTCTGCTGCTCACAGTCAGATACAAAATTTCCCGCCTCCATTATCAGAGTAATTTACGCCTTGCTTGTCCGATTCATGAGACACCTTTCTTCTTTTTGGTGCGCTGGAAGAGCCAGGTAAATTCCTTTTCGGCGGAGCTGCAGATCTGAGGGCAAATGGTCCGGGTACAGGCGCAAAAGGTCGTGTTAACACAGTGGTACGCCACTTTTCATGATCTCGGAATGTTCGGGAGGGAACATGTTTGCCTCCATGGCAATGTTTTGTACAAGTACACCAAACCAATGCCTCGCCGGTGTCGCATGGCTCCGAATCCATGTGCGGGCAGTCGTGCGGTGCGACAGTGGCGTGAAGACGAAGAAAAGTACGTACACAGTTTGTACACTGTTTGACCTCGCTTGATGTAGCTTGATTGAGCTCGATGAGCTCGATATAGCTCAATTTGATTCAATACAGCTAACCGCCGTTCTCACTGGGAACGTTCAGAGGCAGACAAAAACCGTGTCCGTTGAGTATTTATGACATAAACTGCGGTTCCTCACCAAAAAAGACTCACATTTGCAGTCAAAGTGACGGAAATTTTGACTTCAGGTTCAATTTTGCGTTCGGCGTTCGAACGTGCCTGATCCCCCCCGAACGCTGAACCGAACCTCGCGTTCAGGTTCAGGTATTCGCTGAACCTGAACCCCGAACGCGCGTTCGGTTCAGGTTCGGTTCAGGTTCGGACCGATTTCTGAACCGAACCTTGCCACCACTAGTCTCCCGGAGCCGAAGAGGCATTTCCCTTCTCAGCATGTCGTCCCGCGCCAGGCCCTATCGCGCGCCCAAGCACGCAGTCCGCACGCCTAGCGCCGACAATGAGTAAGTTCCCTTCCTCCCTTCCCCTATCTCCACCCACTTACCTGATCTACAGCGACGCGCGTCGTAGTCGTGACCTGCGTCTGCTCGCCACTCTCGTCGTGGAGCTGTGTATCCTTGACGCAGCCTGCGCGAGCTGCGTGCCCTTCGCACGCGTCATGTACCCCCCCTGGGTGTGTCCTGCCTCTTCTCTTGTCTTTTCTGTTACCTCCTCTGCCCATCGTCTACGCTCATACTGACCTCGTCCTTCGCAGATCCCTCCCCCGGAATTTCCCCCGCCTCCCCCCCGCTCACCCGCGCGCTCACCCCGCGCGCGCGCCTCCTGTCGTGGCTCCTCGACAGCCCTGCGGCGCCGTTCGGCGTGCACCGCATAGCGCTCGCGAGCAAGGCGCTCGGCAAGGATGTCGGCATGTAGTCTGGGTCCAGCGCGGCGATGGGGGCTGTTAGGTGTGTTTCCCTTTTTCATCGTGTTTTTTTTTTTTTTTTGCTTTCGTTTGCTGTCTTTCTCCAATTTCCTCCACCGCACCGATACCTTGGGCTCCTTCCCTTCCTTATCCACTCGTCGCCTTCGCGTCTTGTACTTCTCGGCCCACTTATAATATTCGTTCCTCCTGGCAATGCCGTCCTGTCTAATGCTCTTACCATTCAACTCCACCTCCATCGTGACTCTGTCGTCCGTTTCCTCCTCGTCATCTCTTCGCTCCCTTCCTTCACCCCTCATATCTCCTCATTCACCCGTTATATCTTTCGCCTTTCGCACATTATCCCACTTACTGCTACTTATCTTTACCTTTATACTTATCTTCGTACCCTTTGCGTTCTTCTCCTCGTCGTGACGGCTTCACTCACCTGTTTTTCCTCTTTCTCTTACCCGACGCTAACACCCTTCTCCACAGAACCCTCGTCGACACCTTCCCCGCATGTGGCCTGGGCGTTTCCGTCGCCACCGACGACGCGCTCTACCAGACGGAGGTGTACGCCGCCTCGCATACAGCCATCGCGTGCCATCGGCGGTGTCTCGTTCACGGCGCCGACCCAAGCTCCTCGTCGCACCACCCACATGCGTCGCATGGCGAGCTCCACGTCCCTGCGGGCGGTCCCAAGTCGCCGGCGACACAGAACCGGTGGGGCGACCGTCTTCTTCTGCTGCTGCTGGGCATTCGGCTTGGGCTGGATGGCGTGAAACCGGTGTATTGCGAGACTATCAAGGTGAGTTCCTAGTCCTTCCTCCCGCTCCCATCCCACCAGCACGTACTGACCCTCCCCAGATGCTCTACACCTTCCCGCAACCCGTCGGCATCGCGGGCGGGTGCCCGAGCACTTCGTCGGCGTGCAGGGTGAAGGCCCTTTGACCTCGACCTGCACCACTCGCGCCCGGCCGTCCCGCTGCGCGCGCAGCCCACACCTTCTGCAGCGTTCTCGTCCTCGTCATCGGAGCCCCCCGCGTCGCGCGCAGGGTCGTTAGAGCCGCGGGCAGGCTCCCTCAAGCCGCCCGCCGGATCCTTCGAGCCGCGGGACGCAGCGCGCGTGGCTTGCCCACCCATGCCGGAGGACGAGCTCGTGGATAACGCGAGAGGGATGGCACGCGCGGAGGAGGCGTTCTACCTGCTCGCATACTCGCCCGCGGAGCTGCGCACCTTCCACTGCGAGCAGGTGCGCAAGATGCCGCTGGATCCCAGCATGCTCATTGGGTTCGTGTGCGCTACGGGGCAGAGTGGGTGGATTTGAGGGGACAGATCGCCTTGGTGGGTCTCGCGTTCTTTGCCTCGCTTTTTGAATTGGTGCTAATTTGGGATGGTGTATGTGCGCAGCTCCCGCGGACGATCTTGACTATCCAGGACGAGCCACCGACGTGGCCGGGGGTGGACGATGACAACGGGATGGACCTGGAGAGCATCTCTGACCCGGAGAAGGAGTGAGTAGACGCCGAAGTGGCGGACGACGGGGAGGGCAGCATGCGGTTCTTCGACGAGGGGTCGTCGAGCGTGTCGCTTGGCGTCTCATCCAGCACGTCGCACGCGCACCCCTCGACACACTACCGCTCCAATTCGAACTCAACGACGAGCAGCGCGCGCACACGCAGCGAGGGGGAGGCAGGCACGGAGGTGGACCCCGTCGCGCCGAATACGCCGCTGCCCACCAAGACGCGCTTCGACCTGAGCGGGGGCGGGACGGCGCTGGGGAGAAGGGCGCCGCGGACTCGCCGTTTCCCGAGGAGGACGTGGATGCGGGGCGGGAGAACGGTGATGATCCGGTGCCGTCCTCACCGGTGCCTGCGCCCGCATCGGTCACGAAGAGCAAGAGCGGAGGCGGGAAGAGCAAGGAAAAGAAGAAGGGGTGCCGCTGCTCAGATCCATTCCCGGCGTTGGCACAGGATGGTGCTACGGGCGGTGAGCGGCAGCAGCAGGAACGCGCGGATGAGCGGGAGAGGGAGCGCCAGCGGAACGTAACGGTGTCCATCAGGAAAAAAGGGCTTTCATCAGTAGCGCTCGGTAGGCTCAGTAGCACTGATAGCTGGGTAGACAAGTCCCGATTATATGGTGCCTGGTAGCCCACCTATATGCGGTCAGTAGCCCGTGGTAGCCCTTGCACTAAATCTCAGTAGCCCTTGGTAGGCGCACCATACCAACACAGTAGCTGTATAATGACCACGATATCAATGTATAGTGGGGAATAGTGATGATAATGCGACACGCAAAATGGCGGGAAATCAATTAATTGTAGCAAAAAATAAATACAAGTAGTACGAAAGTAGACAAAACATAAGGGAAAGCATATCTGGAAGCAGGTATCAGAATAGAGAAGTGGGAAGCACAAAGAAAACACACCAGGAACGGAATCGCAAACGATACGGGCACGACGCGGGGTGAGTCACAATTACTGATGTCAAAACTTGTTCAGGGACGCAAAACAAGTTAGTGATGTGAGACACAATATGGCTTGAGTGCTTGAAGTTAAAGTTGAAGAAGATTTGAGTTTGGCTTGAGCGCTTGAAGGTCTTGTCTTGTGTGTGCTTGAATGTCTTGAAAGTCTATGAGCGCGGAGATATTTGGCGGTGGCTTTGAGGAAGCGGGAGGGACAACAGGGAGCCATTATCCTGCACTGGCCAATGTGGAGGAGAAGAACTTAAAAGTAGAGGGTCGGATCTTGCTGCGTGCTTGCTGGCTTCGACGTCTACGGGGAGAACTTTTTGACAACACGAGCGGACATAGACCAGAGGGAGAGAGAAGAGAGAGAGAGAGACAGAAGGGAGGTGGAGAGAGGCGGAGGACGGAGGGAGATGTATGGGCGGAACTGGGTCGCGCAGGTGGTGGGGGAAAGGAAAGAGCGATGAAAGTCCCATCAATATCAACCACTTTGTCACTCACATGTCAAGCACGCAATCCATCACACACGTGGGATCGGAGTTTAAAATGGACTTAGAACATTTCATTCTTTCTCAAACTGAGTGCTGTGAGCTTGAGGGATTCCATATATCTCCGAGCAATTGAATGATATTGGGAGTAGTCAAGGGTCATTCTGCTGAATTGTGAAGGTGTTTGCTGCCTTGTGGTGCCTTTTCCGTATTTGGAAGCTACTGATCCGTGAGTGATGCGCTACGCATCACTACTGATGCCTTGGCGTCGGGCTACTGCGGCTACCAATGTCTACTGATCTGCGGAGATGGGCTACGGAGGCTACCTGCACACCATATCCATAGCCTAGGCTACTGATAATTTCAGTTTTTCCTGATGTCTTCGCGCCCGCCAGCGCAGGGACGCAGCGATTTGGAGAGGCAGTCCATGCATACTGCGCGCTCGCGTGACGCGGGTCGGACGCAGAGCGGTGGCGTGCGCAAATCCTTTCTTTCTTTCTATCGACGCACTTTGGCGTCTTGGCCCTTCCCGACTTGTCTCTTTATTGGGTTCTTTTTTTTCCTTCGCGACTTGACTCGTACGTATCTAGGCTTTGCATGCACCACATATTTACGATACCCTGCAATCCACTATATGTGCGTTCTTTTTGCGCCTCCGTCTACAATTTTTTCCTCAGTCTTGCTTTGGCCGGATGTGGTGGACGTGTGTGTTGCTGTTTGGCAAGAGCTTCAGCGCGGCCGAAAATGCCGACACAATCTTTGACTTCATACCGCGAAAAATCGGTCATTCCAAGGGCTTCGAGATGCCACGAAACGGCCTCTAGGAGCCCAGGGTTTGCCGCTCGACAGTGTCGGATTTAATCGGTCCTGCAGACCGATTTACAATCACCCTTGGAATGGCGGGGTTCCCCCCCCTAGCCCCAAAAATAAACGGATGCCCCCCCCCCCCCCTAACCCCCCCGCCATCCGAAGAATACAATACACAGGCCTGAAGCAAGGTGAGCCCCTGCATCGATACATATTCCTGCCACCCACTCTGACATCACTCAGTGTCTTCCCTGCTTGACTCGCGGTCTTGTTCCCAGATTCCATCGTCTTGCGTCCCGCCCTCTTGTATTCCGTAACTTGTAACTTGTGTGTCGGGTTATGAAAGCTCTGTTTATTGATTGCCGCAGGTAGAATATGTAATTATAATAGCTTTAGCTACATCCTACAATGCGATCTGTGTTTTATGACCCGCAGTTGACGCCTGAATAGTCTCTTTTATAATCTTCAAGTTTTCTGCCTACTTTTGGAGCGCTTAACTCACTTTTAACGACACTTTTAGGCTTTTAAAAGTAAACGGACCTGGCTTAAAAAAGACGCGAACATCTTTTGGCTTTTTGCACTTTTCGGCACTTTTTTCGCTTTTAAAAGATGCAAAAGATCCGAAAAGACTATCTGTAAAGTTGCCGATGAGTCATCTTTACCAATACCATTACCTTGACCCCTCAAACCCACTTCGTGTGATTTAAGTTTCCTCATCGTAACGCTCTACGCTTGCACTGCTGGTCGCCGCCAATCAACTAGTCAACGCGATTGCTCGACTACGAGATTGTTACCGTTGTCTTAAAGTAAGTAAGACGATTCGCCTACTCACAGAGTTGACCAACGTATTCAATTACTGGTCTTCGGCAATCTTGATTGATTTCGTTAAGCTTGAACTTAGTGAGACAGTAAGAGGTTTAAACCTAATAGTTATGTTCTGTGGCTCGAGTTTCGGCTACCTACAACAAATCGGAACAACGGGTGGGGAGGAAAGCGGGGCAGTGGGGTGGTGATTAATAGGCAAAGGGTGAATCGAGGAACCAGGAGGAAGATCCTGGGGAATGGAGTGGGATGGCGGTGCGAGGAAAGTCTAGTTAAGGTCGTGCGTGCCTTGCATAGACAACAATAAGCGAGGAATCTACCCTGTGAAGGTGCCCTGTTATTCCTTTCCTCCGTGTCTCGAAGAAGTTTCTGATTTTTCAAGATCCATAGACCGCGTCGCAACCGAGAGACTGACGCCAGTCCCGCCGGCGTCCACGTCGCATGGACGACAGACGAGGAGTCTTGCAAATCGCAAGCCCTGGTAAATAATAAAGCGCAATGAGAACTCTTTCAAAATGGATAGCATAGAAACTACTTCCATCCACAGGCCAATCGGCGAGGGGATTTTGAGACGGCGAGTAAGAACATAACTGAGGGGCATTGTCCGGACAAGACTGAACGGCTAACCCACAAAGTATCCCGCCGAACCGCCATAGATTTGGTGTCTTTCAATCCGATTCACCCCGATCGGAGTCGTTCGCACCCGATCGTAATTCCTCCTCTCAGAAGAATGTGAGCATTGCGATCGCCAAAACACCCATAAACCAGAGAGCGACAAGGAGAAAGCGATGTGGGATGAGTAGGAGTGGTAAGTGGCAAAGCTAACGGGCGGATCGCTGAAGGTGGTGGCAGGTCTCTATGGGAGACGAGAGGTATCGCGTGGATAAAGTCCCAGAAGCCTGGGTGCCGCGTGAACGAATTAGCATGGAAACGGAGCTCAGCATGAGGGATAAAGAGGATGCAGACTAATAAGAAATTTGTAAGGAAGAAAAGGAGACCCGTTGACACGTTAAAAAGGAGCTCGAGGGCGGACGGTCTATTTAGAGGCGAGAGGGATGTGCGAGAAAGACCCGGAGGGCGTGGACGCAATTACGGCTGATCTGGAGGTTAAAGACACAGATGGGAATCGTCGGTGACTGGGAAAGAAACGAAATCGCTTATGAGTACAACGGTGGGGAAAACGAGTCGGTACCGGCGATGTAATCAAACGCGTCGCTTGAGGAGCGTGGGCATCTGGGTGTGAGTAAAAAAATCGGCTCAGCAGCCGAGCTTGGTTTAGGGAACCCTAAAGCTAATCAAGGACCAACATACTCTGATGTGGTTCTAATCACCAGAGCGAAGCGCAGGCACATCTTGTAGCATAAAAAGAGTTGAGTCGAAGGGGCGTCATCGTAAAGGGGCGGCAGAAAAGAAAGCATTGATATGTCTTTTGTCAAATACTACCCAGATCGCGCTAAAACCCCAAGAATATCCCTACGTTGAGGTAAAGCTAGCCTATATCTCCATGCCTGGACTGTTAACAATGAGTATGAAGCGCTGGAGCAGTGCAGTGAGTACGTACATATCTGCAGAACCATAATCTCCATTCGACCACTTCTCGAGAAAACCTGTCCGATCCAAACAAGCCACAGACCGGACTGCTTCTTCTGTAAGGACCTCAGACTCCATACCATCACTGTGATCATCTAGTTGCAGGTCCGGAAGGTCGCCTGCGGTCCGGGCCTCGCCTGACCGACCCGTACCTCTTCCAGACCGATTAGAGCCCCCACGGCGGTCGGACGATGGCGAAGCGTCACGCCGACCAAACGATGGTGAAGCGTCGCGGCCAAGCGCCGAGGAGCCACTTCGCGTCCCACGGCCACTGCCACCACTACGGCGTTGGTATGGAAAGGTCGTCCACTCCTTTGGTACCTCAGCGGACGACCATTGTGCCCATAAAAAGATAACAGAAGCAATGTCCGTACGCAGATCGGAATTAGATGTCACAAAATCAGGTAGAAGGTTGGAGTGCATGGATAGCTTAAGCCCTGCGTTGGCGATGATGAAAAATGGGCTGGCATGAGATTCGATTACAGGAAGAGAGGCGCCAGGTAGGAGAGGGAAGATTTGATCGTAGGCGGCATTTTCAGCCTCGTTAGGAAGTCGACGCCGGAAGACGCCATGGCCGTCTTTCGCCAGTTGGAGAGGCACCAACCGATATTTAAATTTGGACCGTGTGAGAGCCTGGACCACGGTGGGCAAAACAGATCGCAGGATAACTGAAGAGAATATACCTGTTTGTATGTTCTTCCTTTGCGGTTGGTCGTGAAGTCTTGGATTATTTCGATGACATCGCGTTCAGGAAGTAACAAGAATCCTGTGTTATCGAATGACCGGTGCTGATCGACTCTGACTGCCATAGGAAATGAGTGAGTCCAGTGTCTGAGTACCAAGCTGTGCGGTCACTTACAATAAACCAAATTGCGCGTGGTATCGATATGCATTTGGCGAAACTTGAGACCGAACACGAACTCGAGTTTGGTCAGCTGCGAGTGAGGTAGGCGGCGCAGCATGTAAAGATTAGTCAGTTCTTGTAGCGCGTCAGGGACTGGAACATACCAGGTCGTCTTTGGTGGATCGCCGCAACAGATGAGCAGCCTCTATAGTAACTTCGGGCGTGGTTTAATTGGTGACAATGCATCTCCTGCCGTTAGGAGAGACTCGGATGAGCTTCACTTTTGCCTCGTGAGCGATCTGGCTGGTCACCGATCGTGCTTGAGGTGTCTCGTAAACGGAAGCAGCCCTAGCAGAGTGGACGGAACGAGCTTCTTCGGAAGCGGAGTAAACGGAGCAGCGACCATCGGACGACGACAAGGCGTAGCGCTCGTGGTCGTCGGCTTCGAAGAATCCTATATCGCTGGTGGACATACAAAGCTGTGAGTGACGTCGCCATCACGTCACGCCTTGGTCACTAGTACAGCCACCAGCTTCTTTTCTTAGACATTTGATTTCGACGATGGCAAGGGTCTCGCCTGCGGAAACTTCTGCTACTCTCCCCAGCTGCAGCTTATGGAGCGTTCCCGTCCTTTGCGCCGGCGAATGTGTTCACAAAGTCCTCGCCGAGACTGGCCCGACAATCGACCAAACCAACAGCTCCCTATGGCACTTTGCCGCCCAACCTGGAACTTTCGGTTGCAGGCCAAGCACGAAGCCGAATACTACAATTGGCTGGATTGGATGGTATGCCACCCCGCTGCCAGCGCCGTTAACGCCGTCCGCGACAAACTCTATCAACTCGCAAACACCACTGTCCCGGAAGATGGTTACAGCAGAACTGATATAGTCCACGATACGACCGGTGGAGGTGCCGCCGACATCATCCACTCGTGGTCCAAAGGTCCCAACTGCACCCCGCACGAGTTAAAACGCGCCAAAGTCCTGCGCGTGGACGGAGAATCAGTTCTCGACTATTTCTTTGAGCAGACGGGGGCCGAATCTGGGTACCGTTTCCGATCTACGGAGGTTACGACGCTCAAGGGCAAGGGCAAGAACATTCTGTCCCAAGCAGGTCATCTTTTCCGTCTTCAGCCTGCTTCTAACTCCCCTTTCCAGATAATAAATGAAATGATCGCGGCGGACACTGGCCACGGGATCATCTGTGCCCAGGAGCAGTATGTAATGGTCCGCCTCACGGATACATTGCAGCTCGAAATCAGCCCCGTGTATTCGATTCGTGAGTCCACAGCCCAGGTTAGGGATGCGGAGATACTCGTCCTCTTTTACACCCATGCCGCCCTTGGTGTGGGGAAGAGATATTCCGTTTCGCGCGCCTCGGGGATCACTGCAATGCGAATCACCCTCCCGGCGTTCCCAACCTCGTTATTCCAGTCGTCCGAAGGTATATTCCGCGGCGGAATTATCGGCCGCACAAAGCTCATCTCCAAGTCCCGCGCCTCGTTCTCCCCCCTGCCATGGGTTCGGTTCGACGGGGATGTTCAGTCGACCAGCAACGGTGTCACCATCGCGTACGGCCGTCTCATCTTCCTCTTTGTCGCTAGCCGTAGCCTTGTCACGAAATCTGCCCACGGACCGTCTGCGACCCAGCGCCTCGTCCGCGAGTACGACGCCTACGCCGCCATGCGAACGTTACAGGGCGCAGCGATTCCAAAGGTGATTGGGATGTTCACTTCCAAGGACGGAAGGAACACGGTGCTCATGATGAGCTACGCGGGGAAGGCTTTGAGGGCCTTCAGCGAGCTCAAACCCCGCGACAAGTAAGATCCATTCCTCCCGTCTTGGAACAAGCTGAGCGCTATACCTAGGCTCACACTCTTCCACCGGCTCGTCCGTCTGCACAAGACTGGCATGCAGCGCAACGACTTGGAGCCGAGGAACGTGACACAGTCATCGTCGGGGGCCGTTGATGATTGATTTTGACCGTGCGTTGTTGGACCACATTGCCCCGGGCCGTCGTGCGAGGAGCTTCAACAAGTTGCACGGGCTCTCGACCTTGATCCAGGCGAGAGATATATAGCCTATATTCCCCTTGCTGATCTCGTCACGTAGTAGCTGAGATCGAGACACTCGCAGAAGCGACGGCAGCGCCTCCAACCGTATACAGTATTGTTGTTGCCTTTATATCTGCTGTTGTCTCTGCCCTGTTCGGGTTCCCGCGTCGTCCACGTAGCGTTTGAACGTCTTGTGTCCTTGTTGCGGACATCAATACATTTTCTTGGACGAAACCGAATTTCGTGACACAGCTAGGAGTGCTCGCATGAAAAATCAATCATTCCAAGGGATTCAACGGCCACAAACTGGTGAGAGAAGTGGGGCATTGTAATCTATTGGGCAGTAATCCGACACTGATTGGTTCAAAAGACGTAGTTCGACGCCTTCCTGAGCATGGTAATTTAAATGATTTGTACTAAGCAGGCTAGCCATCAACTAATCCCGAATAGACATTTCCCGCCCAAATTTCACATATTGAATGCCCTTGACGTGACCTGCAGTGAACGAGCATCGGGCTCCGTGGGGATAAACGAAGGTGGGAGTGGGAGAGATCGAGAGTCTCCAATTCGCAAATGATTCTCGGCTTGGTTCAACCAATTCCGAGAAATTGCCCTGTGGTCCACAGTTGGAAGGCAAAGGCCAAAGTCGGTTCGTAGTTATGATGAATACATAAGGTAGGTCGCGCATGACAATAGTCCAGGGATCTCCTATTTTGTGCAGTATCTACACCGCCGTATTTTTGCGATTTGCTTCTCCCAGAAGAGAATTGCGTGCTTCGACTCCGGCTCCGGAAAGCTAAGCCGCCACATGAGCGCTCAAACGAGAGTACAGCGCTCGAAACAACGCGAGGCCCGTGCCGGCAACGGAAATATTGATACGCTGCGCTGCGTCCAAAAGCTATATGCCCGGCGCGGTACCGATGACATAGGCGCACCCCCGTTCAGGTGGCGGACACGGAACCCGGAGCAAAGCACCACTCTCCCTACCGAGAGAACGAAAGAAAGAATCGAATGCCGGTCCAACGCGTTTCCACGGATAAGCCCGCCTGCACGGAAAGACGACAGGAAGGAAGAACAGCCCATCCGCACCGCTCACGTCGCCGACAGAAAGGCACCGGAGCGACGTACATGAGGGTAGTAGCTCCACATAGCGCAAAAAAAAGGAATCAGGCCAAAACCGCACACCGGGGGCAATGGAATGGCCCACAACGTCGAGTGGCACGCCGCGTGCGAAGCAGACACTGCGAATACGAAGGCCAAAAGGCGAGACGAACCGTCGAGACCCCTCCCCCCGAGGCCGTAGTACCGCTTACGACGCCGATGCCGTATGCACCACTAGCACCGAGGGCGCCCGACGCAGGAGGGAGGGACGAAACAAAGCCTGCGTCCTGCCAGCCGGGGAAGCGACCAAAAACGTGCCTATGAGGCGCAAGGAATCGCGCCCAAAGGCCGGCGGGGCGAAGGCATGAAAAGACGCAGAGGAAGATGGACAAGGGAAGATCGTACGGCTTCGTGGCGCATGTCTGCGTCTAGGACATGATCATCTTGCTCTTCGTCTCGGCTGCGGCGACGACGACGTTTTCTGGGATATCGTGCGCGGCGCGAAAGCAAAAGAGACGCGTGAAAGCGGTAAAAATGAAACGTGAACACGAAGAAAAAAGCGAAAATAGGTGAAGGGAGAGGGGGAGATGGAGGGAAAGAAGAAGATGCGAGGCAGGTAGGTAGGCAGGTAAGATACTGGAAGAAAAAGGCGAGGAAGGGAGGAATGAAACGACACACAAAAAAAGCATGCACCTCCCGCTTGACGAAATGTTTGCGTAATCGGCCGGGTACTCGCTGGCGAGTAGATGCATTATAGCTGAAGCGCAGTAGCAGCCTACATCAGGCACTTTGAACCAGCACCGCGCGGTGCAGGCTCGGACAGTGCCCGGCTTTCCTGGGCCGTGCCGCCTGATCTTGTTTGGGGCCGGCCATCCGCCTGTGTGCGTGCTGCGAGTGTAGATGAGTTGGCGGACGTGTATTGTGCGGAAGATGGCGAGGTCGCCGTAGACGGAGATGGAGATTGGGATGAGTAGGGGTAAAAGGGTGTGTCGGAGATCCAGATGACAGTGGAATTGAAGAAGGGCAGGGCGGCTACGCAGGTTGTGGCGCGGGTCGGACGAGAGCTAGGGGAGAATACCTGCGCGGTACTGATCACTGAGAGGCGCAGCGTGCGGTTGGTGGGGCCTGCGAGACAAACAATCAGCCCAGGAATGAAGATAATTGGCATCTAGTAGAATTTAGAACAACGAGTATCGAGTAGAAAGAATAAGTATATGAATAACGAGTATTCTAGGAAGATTTAACAGAAGGGACCACAGAAGTAGGAACTTGAAGGAAGGAAGGAAGGAAGGAGCGACTCACGTGCAGGCGACGCCGCCAGTACATTTCCCAGCTCCGTCGGCGGTTACACAAACAGAAACGTCTTCCCGTGGATTCGCGCCCGCAAGATGGGTCCATCTTTCCCAAGGAAGGCAGAACGTTGGTGGTGCCGACATTAGATGTTGAATGGCCAACGTTGGCTGGAGTGGACGTCGTTGGAGGCGTACACAGGAGCTGCCAGTGGATGTTACCGGGGCGAGTTCATCGTGGTGGCAGGAGGAAAGGTTAGCTTGTTTTTGGCTTGTTTCAAGTAGTGTCGCGTGAAGCAGCTCTGGAGGCTGCTTGACCGGGGTAATTTACCCTTAGGTCCTAGCGAGGGGCTGTTTGACCTATTTTACCGTGGTAAATTACGGTCTAATTGACCCGTGTTTTCCCGGGGTCCGGGGCAGAGCCCCGGGGAAAAAAAGCCATTTCACCGCCGTTAATTAGCCTGAAAATGCTAATTTACCGGTCAACTAGAGTTCAACTAGCTGTCCATACCTATCCACCGATATGGGGGTTGCCGAAAGCAATGCATTGGTCACACAATCACACAAGCAATCACACCTAAGCTCTGAGAAAGTGACAAAAAAGTGACTGGCGATCAACTGACCAGTACATAATTTAGTCGGACTGAGACAGGGTAGTAGCAGACCGAAAATACGACCAGTATTCAGCCCTAAAGTACCGCCGCTGCTTGACCCAATGTCCTGTAATTTACACCCCCATTTGACCCTTCGGTGACCTCCCGGTAAATTAGCATTTCACGCGACACTACTTGTTTGGCGTTGTGCGTTTGACGGGCCGGAGTTGATGCGTTGATGCGAAAATGATTCAGGGATGAAAATGATTTTAAGGTTGAATGTGGGTGAAGCACGCGCTGAGATGGCAGTGATAAAGTGCAGTGAGGAGTTTAAAAAAAATCGTGCCGCCAATTTCTATCCCTAGATCTAACGAAAGCTTTTTTTGGGGGACTCATCCACCACGCCGCGCGATTTACAGCGACTCTAGGGTTCAAGTTGATGGCGACGTGTTGGACTCAAGCTACTTATATTCCCCTCACCCCGCCCCCCCCAATAAAAAGGTCCTGGAGGCATCCGGAGGCACCCAGACAGAAAAATCCGCAAAAATCTGCTGATCTCGGAACCATTTTTGGTTAGTCTAGGTATGCTTAGCCAGCCCTGAAGCACTTGATTTGAGCATGCTATCCCCTAACTACAAAACAGGGGGGGGGGGTTGTATCAAGTATATTACTAGGTCTGGTATGGGGGGCTAAAGTCGGGTTTGGGAGCCCTACAAGCACGGAAAAAAATTAAAGTGGAATGTGAGGTCCAATATGGGGGACAAAAGTCGGGTTTGCGAGCCCTAGAGGGTGCCGAAAAAAAAAACCAAGTCGGATTGATGGCATTGCACTTGGGTACCCAAATGACACAGCTATATACAGCTATATAGGTAGACTTGAAGCGTGGAGGCGTAGACGCCCTAGCCAAGCACAGTAAGTTAAGACTACGTTGAGAAAGAAAGAATGAGGTCAACACTGACTCACCTCGAAGACGTACGTCAATAGGAACAACGTCTGCAAGGGTATGAATAAGTTCGAACGACGTGAAAGGCAGAGAAGGGGATTCGTTCAAGTGGATACGGCAGTAGACTTGAGTGTGAAGGATGGGACGCACCTGAAGCCCCGCAATCCAAACACTTGAACCCCCAAATCCAACCGTATCATGCAGGCTCCAACAAAATGCGCACATCTGAAAAGATCGGTTCAACTGGTGAATGTGCAAAAATTGGAAACTGACCTGTCGATACCTCAATATCTCGGGCATAGTCGCGGCATCCATGAACAATGCGCAAGTCAGTAAAGGTGAGTGGGAGCATATCACAAGTAAAGTGAACTCACCAAAGCAATAATGGCGGCTTGGATGGCGGCGCGGAGCCTTGGCGCGCTAGCTGGGACCAAGCTCGGAGTTGGAGCCAGTGGAGTAGGTGTGAAAAGAGATTGCGAGCTATGGACCGCGGTCAGACCAAGACCAAGACCACGCCAAGACAATTACATACCGACGGCTCCGAAGGGCGGGAGAAGGCGCGAGGTGTGTTGGCTACGAAAACTGCGAGGTGATGCCACATAGTTCTTGAGGCAATCTGAACGAATGCGAGCATCAGCAGGACTGAAGATATATCGAGAGGGTATTGTAACACACTGCGCATGCCGTTGGACATCCAGCTCGAGATGGTTGGACCGTTGGGTCGGCGGCGGCGGATGTGCGGCATATCGCCGGTGACAAAATCTGGGTTCCCTGGGGCATTGAATTTGAAAGGGTTGAGGCTGGATCGGAATAAAGTTAATAGTGAACATTGACACGTCGCCAGCCAAAATGTCTTGGAACCGCGGGTCACTTCCTGGCCGAGCGCGCCAGCGCACGCGTTTTGAGAAAGCAAAATGGCGGGCTGCCGACCGAATATCCTGGTCTTGAGGTCGTGCAAGATACAACGGACATCACAAGTGGATAGAATGCACACAGAAATTGCCAGGATCACAGCAGATCGAAAGAGAGAAAAACGAAAAGTATCCTGAACTGAGAACCGGCATTCCAGACGAAATTCCACACGAAGTAGGACGACAGAGACGAGGAAACCAGACAACCAGCCCCAGTAAAAAAAATGGAATGCGGGCGCTGGATAGCGGGTGGGAAGAGCACGAATGAGGAGTCGATAAACTCCAGCCAATGGCCTAATTCCAACTTGTGGTCGATCAACGGCGATCCTAGAAAAAGGTACGTGTACACCACGACGAGACGGCTAGAGAAAGGCCCATCGCAGAGGTAGCACAGAGGTACGGCGGAAAGTTTACAGTGCGTACGGTTAGGTTACTCGGCTCCAGACCCAATGAGCAAACTGGCATCTAGGGTGGCGTTGTGGCGGGGAGGAAGGGAGCGGTGTGGCTGTGTCAGCGGATCAAGTCCCCGATTGCCTCTTTCCTCTTGCCATCGTCGCGACCATGACCCTTAACCAGCGCGAACGGCGACTAGGGTGGCCTTAAACTCGCACCCGCCCAAAATTTGGGACTACCTTTCACGTTCCTCTCGTTCTCGACAACTACAATAGGCGGCATGCTGGATGGAACGTGGTATGTCTGTCCATTCTTTATTTCAAGATTCGCGGTCAAATAAGTTTGTGCTTAGCGGAGCACTTCTTCGCTGTCCTCAGCCACTCGAATTCGAATGCGGTGGCTGGCGCTCCTTCTGGCCTTGGGTACATCAGAAGAGGATCTGGACACACATCGATCAGGAGCGAGGCGGAAGAGCGGAGCAGAAAGCAAGAAAAAGAAGAGGGGGGAAAGGAGGAGACGGGAAGGCATGGGATATATATCGTCGAAGATCACGACATGATCACCTACCGTGAACAGCAAAGCCACTCCGAGTCCACGCGAGCGTTGGATTTGCGCATTAGAGGACTACGGATTTATGCCCAGGACAGAGATTGCGCGCGGGAAGGCGCGGGCGGCGACTGCTCAAGGTCACCTGTTGAAGTATCCCGCTCAGTTGCTAGAGGAAAGCAGGCAAAGGCCCGCATGGTGTTGTTGTTTGTTGACGCCTTCAGTCACGCCGCGAACAAACATTGCCGCTTGACGGCGGCCACCATGTCTAACCACCAAAGTGTCCAAACACCGTCGGTGCGCAGCGTCTTTGACAACGACGAGGACACTGATCGCCAGTCACTGTCCTCCGCTGACGTGTCTGCCGAGGGTGCGCCGGAGGAAACCCCCCAGGCTCACTTTCGACCTGCGAAGCAGCAAGTATATGCTACGCCGCAAACACGATCCGCTACAAGCCACATCGCTCCGCTCGCCAAGGACAAGCTGGAAAAAGTCTCTCCCCGGGGGAAAAGATGCATCGTGACAAATGAAGAGTACCCGCGCATTGCCATCGAAGCTGCCCACCTGTTGCGGCGCGCAACCAAGCCCGGGACAGTACGGCTCTCCTTCTGCGTCGTCTCCTGTTTGTTTCACTCAACTCTTTTCAGTTGACTCATCTCGAGTATGCTTTTAACCTGAAATACAAGCAATTACATATCGATACGACACGCAACTTGGCGTATCGTAAGTAGCCTTGTTTTCCCTCCGCACCGCGTTCCTCCTAACCACTTTGTTACCACAGTCAGAGTGGACCAGCACCGGTCGTTCGACAACAAAGGATTCCTTTTACTCCCGACCCTCGACGTCCTTGAGCGCGTCAAGACCTTCACGTTCGCGGAAAAGAAGCCAGGAGGACCGACATATAAAGACGTGCGTTGCCCTCCTTTATTCCCGTTTCCCGTGCCTAACAGTATCAGGTCTTCGGCGAAGATATATTCAAATATCGTATAGTACCTCTGCAACTGGCGCTTGATGGCAACACCGTCTTCCGACTCACCGAGCATGACCCTGAATACGAGAGAATATTTCCCCTGTCTAACCCCCCAACCCTCCCTATATTTGAATCCCACGCCAACCCTTTTTTCGTTATCGCAAATGCCGGCCCAAAGCTCGAACCCAACATGGACCTGGTGCCTGACGCAGTAAAAGCCAACCCAGCCATCTTCGGTGACCTCGCTCTCCTCCGGATGTTATGGGGCGCGTGGATGTCTCGTACGCCGTCGGATACATGGAAAGCAGTCAAGTACATATCCCATAACGGCGGTGGGGATAAAAGAGGCGGTGGGGCGAATGATGGGGCAGGTGCACCGCCGGATGGGAAAGGTCCAGAACGTCGCAGCACTCGAAGCTCGTCCTCGCGTCATGACGGATCACCGACCCCTAGCCAAGGTTCTAATCGTGCAGCGGGCCGAGCTGGTCGAACGGTCCCATATGCGGGAGCTCGCCTCCCAGACCTAGGTCCAGATGATTGCAGCGACGGTGTCGATTCTGATGTCCTCACTGAGGATGCAGTCCAACTCGTGCCCTATATGGATCGACGCTTCTTTGTTCGAAATTGGTTGGACGGCAAACCAGTTCATTCGGACGAAGATCAAGTTCAGAGGATGAACTCGTAGGTGGGCTATACCCCCTCTGCCCCTTGTCTGACGCTTTTTCACAGTGGAGGCATCGAAATATAATTCGTCATGGCCTGTTTCTGATCGAGATAAGCCAGTGAAGACTAGAGCGCGGAGGAGGGTCATGCCGAGGCTGTCATTGTCGCCGTGAAGTTCGTCTGTGTTTGAGACGAATTTCTCTGGAATGAAATATGGCACTTCCTGTTTCCCAATCTATTTACTCTGGCACCTTGAAGTAAAGCAGGGAATCAGGTCATGAGAGCAAGTACGACATATATTCTACACTGACAAGTGCACAAAAATGTGGAGGCAGACCAGGAGCTTTGTAAATTGTATGTAAGACTTCATACTTTCCAACCGAGCTGCAAATACGAAACTTGGGCGACAAGGACCGTCGATATTTGTAAGTACTATTACAGGTGGTTGAATACGAAAATTCATAGAAAAGAAAACGTAGGTCAAAAGCAGTCAAGTACTATATTCCTTTTCCCCCGGCACTCACAATGACTACACGCGGGACTCCACTGTGGGCATTCGTATACGAGATCCAGCAACACCAGCCCTGGGATGAAACCTATGGATTACGGAGTGAGTATAATGGGCTGAACGGAATATACAAGAATATACCTTGGCCCTTCTGCCCATGTTTATACTGCGGTTCATGTCGAGATTAGTCCAGCGCCGGTGCGCAGCATGCTGGTCCGAAGGAGTCAGGAGGGTGCGGGGATCGCGAAGCACCTGCAGAGGGAGGGAAGGATGGTGTGAACGGGAATAGGGTTGTGTCTGTGCAACAAGGAAATGATCGGGCAGAAATTTACCTGCTTCAAGTCCGAAGGGCCATATGACGCGCTCAGATACGCAAGGAAGTGGTCATTGAAAGATGGATATTACACCGATCACTTTTCTGATGAGGCTGAGAGGGGGGGGCTCAAAAAAAAACCGAAGAGGATCGACCCAGAACCGGCGTGACCTGGGCCGGGGAGTGAAGTTGTGGAACTGGAGTAGAAAAAAACCACGGCGCCTCGGTGTTTCACGAAGTACGCGCTGGTGGTATGAAGTCAACAGTGTGTCGGCCCTTTTTGGCTGCAGAAGCTCGTGCCACACACTTCCACTTGCCCAAATCCAGCCTAGTCGAGGCAGGGAAAAAGGAAACATTTGCAAGTCAATGCAGGCGGAAATATATAGGGGTATCACGGATATGTAGTAGCGAAGCCTAGATACGTACGAGTCAAGTTGCGAAGAGGGGAAAAAAATACACAAGTAAAAAGGTGAATAAAAAGACATGCCAAGACGCTGCCAAGCGCGTCGATAGAAAGAAAGGAAGAAGGGAAAGGATGTTTCAATCGTCGGTGGTGAGCACCCCGCGCACGCCCCCGCTCTGCGTACACCCCCTGTCCCGCGCGCGCACGGTGTGCATGCGCTGCCCCTCGCTGCGGCCCTGCGCCGGCAGGCGCAGCGACACCGTCACGTTCCGCTGGCGCTTCCGCTCCCGCTCCTCCGCGCGCTGCTGCTGCTGCCCGTTGCCCGTAGCCCCATCTTCCACCGACACCGGGAATGGATAATGCACGCTCGGCACAGGCACCGCCGCCTTCTTCGTCTTGCTGCTCTTTTCCTTCTTTTCCTTCCCCTCCTTGCTCTTCCCGCTCGCGCTCTTGCTCTTCTTGACCGGCACAGGTGCAGCAACCGGTGGCGGCGGCACCGGGTCGACCCAGTCGTCCTCGGTGTCGCCGCCCATGTCGTTCTCCTGCCCTGCATCGAGCCCGCCGTGCCCTTCTCCCCGCGCCGTCCTGAGCCTTCAGCCCCCCGCTCAGGTCGAACCGCGTCGTGGTCGGCAGCGCCGTAATCGGCGCGACGGGGTCTTCCTCCGTGTCCGCTTCCTCGCTGCGCGCGTTGCTCGTCGTCGAGTTGGAGTTGGAGTGGTAGTGCGTCGACGCGCTGGACGACACGTCGTGCGACGCGCTCTACGACCCCTCGTCGAAGAACCACATGCTCCCCTCCCCGTCGTCTGCGTCCTCCTCCTCCGGGTCCGACACGCTCTCCAGCCCCATACCGTCGTCGTCGTCCGCCCCCGGCCACGTCAGCGGCTCGTCTTGGATCACAAAGATCGTGCGTGGCAGCTACGCAACTCAATCAGCCCCATCGAAAGAAAAGAAGACGAAGCCCAGAAACGCACCAACGCAATCCGCCACCTCAAGCCCACCCACTCCCCCTCGTGGCGGCACACAAATCCCAGCAGCATGCTCGGGTCGAGCCCGCTCAGCAGCATCTTGCGCACCTTCTCGCAGTGGAACGTGCGCAGCTCCGCGGGCGCATGCACGCGCTGGTAGAACGCCGCCTCCGCGCGCGTCATCCCGCTCACGTCCTCCTCCGCCGCGTCCCCCGCGCGCTGCGCGTTCGGCACCAGCTCGCCCTCCGTCATCTGCGGGCTGGCCGCACGCGGCTCGAGAGACCCTGCGCGCGGTTCCTGCGACCCCGCGCGCGACGCGGGCGGCGGGCGTAGGGGGACTGCCGGCCGTGAGTGGTGGGGGTCGAGGTAGAATAGTCCGTCGCCCTGCACGCCGAGGACGAGCTCGGGCGCCCGCCCGCGATGCCGACGGACTGCGGGAAGGTGTAGAGCATCTGCACGAAAGTCAGTGGGTACTCGTGGTATGTAAGAGGGAAGTTCACCTTGATCGTTTCGTAGTACACGGGATTGACGCCATCGAGCCCCAGTCGGATGCCTAGCAGGAGCAGCACGGGGCGGTCGCCTCATCGCTTCGTTGTCGTCGCCGGTTTGGAGCTCGCATAGGACGAGGTGCTCGGATGCGAGGCATGCGATGAGGAGCTAGGGTGGGAGGTATGTGACGAGGAGCTGGGATGCGACGACGAGGCGCGCGAAGACGAGCTGCGGCTGTGAGCCATGCGAGTGGTGCGACTTGAGGGGCGGCGCCACGACAGGCGTGTGGGACGCGGTGTACACCTCGGTCTGGTAGAGCATGCCGTCGGTGGCGACCGAGACGCCGAGGCCGCAGGCGGGGAATGCGTCGACGAGGGTTCTGCAGAAGTGTGTTAGCGTCGGGCCCTAGACGAGGAGGAAGAGCAGAGAGGGTAAGAAGATAAAGATAAAGATAAATAGCAGTAAGAGCGAGGGCGGAAAAGAACGCAAAGGAGGGGATGACAGGAGGTGAGAGAACGGAGCGAATAGACGACGAGGAGAAGATGGACGTGATGCCGGTGGTGGTGGTGAATAGGGTGAGGGGAGGGGAAGAAAGACTAGCGAAGGAGACAAGAACAACAAAACCCACCTAACAGCCCCCGCCGCCGCGCTGGGCCCAAACCACATGCCGACGTCCTTGTCCTGCGCCTTGCCCGCGCGCGCGGGGTGGGCGCGTGCACGGCGGGGGTGGAGGGATCTGGTGGAGGAGGTTAGTATGGGCGGTGGGGAGGGAGATTGAGCTGACGAAGTGAAAGGAGAAAACGCGCCATCCTTGAGATGGTGGTGCACCGTGCGCCGGGATGCTGCGAGCGCGACGAGAACACGTCGAGCGCGCCGCGATGCAGAACACCCCGCCGACATAAGGAACGACAAGAAAGAGAAAAACAGTAAAAAACTCACCTCCCGCACCCGCACCCACCCCACCGCCTCCGCAAGCAGCTCTGCCCCGTGCACAGCACTCCTACCCCACGTCGCTCGTCGTGCCCACGCCCGGCAGCACCGGCAAAAGACAACCACTTCTTGCCGCTCGTCGTGCTGCTCGCCATGCTGGTACTGAGTGTAGGATGATGGGTGGAGTGGGTGTGGTCCGACGGGGGCGATGCGGGCCCGCACGAGCTGGTGTCAGAGGGGAACGACACGGCGGACGACATGCTGAGGTGCGACGCCGCAGTCGAGTGCCTTCAGCCTCGGCGCTATGGGAGCTCGATGAGAAGCCTGAGTCGATCTGCGTCAGCGAGGCGTCCGCCAAGCGCGAGCGCGTTGTTATTGGCGGCAGTTATCGGCGGCAGTGGGGGGGGAAGGCGAGCGGCGGTGGGATGAGTGGCGCCAGATCGCGGATGGGCTCGAAGCCCGCGCGCCGCGGGTCACGGCGCGCCGGGCGGGAGCGGCGCGTGCGTCGGGTTGGTGGGTGTCGTCGAAGTAATTATTCTTTCCGCCCTTCGCGTGATGTTGATGATGCGCCGCCGCTCCCATCCGGGCATCCCGCGTCCGACTGCTCGCCAGATCGGCGTCCCCGTTGAGCAGGTAGCGCACCACCTGGTCGCGGATGCAGACTGAGGGCGCAGCGGTGGTCGAGATGGGCCACGCAGTTCTAGGGACGTGCGTCGTGGTCGAGCCCTAGAGGTGGGTTTGGTGGTCGATTAGGCGGCGGCAGCAGCAGCAGACGATGGCATTAGATTGACCGGCTATGTGGATTTGTTAGAATAGGCGAAGGAAAGCAGGACAAGATGACGCACGGGGGGCCAGCTTAGATTGAGCGGGGCCAGGAAGATCTCAGTAGAATCGAGAGATGCGGCGGGGGTTTGAAGTGGGATTGGGCGAGCGAGTGAGTGTGCCAGGGTTAGCTGATTTGAACAGCGAGCCGAAGCATTCAAAATCCCGCGTGTATTCCCTTACCCCGACCTTCTTCAGTGTCGAGGCACGGCAATACGCCGCAGGAGTGAATGGTGGAAAAGAAAAAATGAGGGGAGCGGATCAGGAGCCGATCAATCCGTAGCGATTCCATCCCAAGAAGTAGCCAGTCCAAGCAGAATGTTGCGAGAGCGGACGACGGAGTGACGGTGTCGGGACAAGATGCGAAAGCGTGCCCACCAAGTAAAAAAAAGTTCGCGAACAAAAGTAAGTTGTGTGGCTTTGTTGTCGAAAGGCCTCCAATGCCCGGGCCGCTCCCGGCGGGCGGGCACTTTCCTTTCCACTCGTCTTAATTCCACGATTATTCTCTTTTTAGTCTCTGCGTTCGCTCTCTCCAAGCTGCTCCCCGTCCGAATGCGCTCTTGCCTCCACCCCGGACCACAACCCGTTCCAAAGACTAAGGCTTTGGCTTGGCTAGATGTCTATTATCCGTTCTCTTAACGAGATGTCTCGAATCAGTTTGCATATATTTGGTCCCATCCCCTTTAGTCGTATCTCCATTGCGGTTCCTCTCCAGTATTTCTTTGTGCAACCTGATTTCAGCTCCCACCATCTCGCAGCAATGATACAGCCTTTCCCCATTCTGCTGTGCCCCGAGTCAGGTGGTTGATGAAGGGAAATTAAAAGACCTCATGTGCTCAACTGTGCCGCAGTCCGAAGCTGAGGTATTGACTGTGCCGACATGACACGTACCTCGCAAGCTCCGGAGCCATACTGCGCCCCAGGAGAAGACACTACTGCGGCCACATATATTTGTATCGCCTCTCGTATAAAAGCCCCGCATCCCACCGATTTTTTCACGGCTCACAAATGCCACATCTTTCAGTTCCTCTCCGCTTCCTGAATATTTCCGCAAAATATTCATGACCGCCACCGATCAAACACAGCAAAACTGTCGCTGGCTGGCTGCATCAACTGTTTTAGCTTTGCTTGGGCTCCTTTCCTCCGCTCGGGTCGTTGCCTCACCATCTCTCCATCTATCTCACTTCTCTTTCTGGCAGTGTGCATTTGCTGTGCATTTGCCATTATTCTGCACTGTTCCTATGTCTTTACTCAGCTATATCCGCAGGCTCACCAAGATTCGCGGCTTCTTTCCCCGCAGTACGCCAGTTTTGTGTATATTCACCCATCTGCTTTCCCGCTCCTCCATGCTCCCTTACCCTAACCCATTCGGTAGTCTCTGCTCTTGAGTATGTCCTGGCCTCGTACCTCGTAACTGACTGGTTTCAGTGACACAATGTGCTCGACAGAAAGGTGGCCTGAGCCTGCTGAGTTTCAACGGCTACTTTTTCAATGTATCTCCAGCCGGTGCGTATTCTGTACTTTATTTCATAGCCCTGAATGATCCCAGTAATAGCTGCGCACCCATGATTCCAATGAACATACACGACCGCACGTCCTTAAATAGTTCTCGCTTCACTCCCTTTCATCTTTTAACCCCAGGCATGACCATCCGCCCGTAACTCTCAATTCATGACAAACAATGTGGGTTATATTATACGTCTGTGCTATGTGTCCGCTCAAATGTAGCCGTTCTTCAGTACTTACAACTAAGCCGGAACGTGGGTTATGGGTACGTCCTATTTTATTCTGTAAAAAGCTTCTGTAAAAAACTTAGGCACTTCCGATTTCAGCAGTTTAACCGTGAACACAGGACACTGCGAGCTTTCTCCGTCCGCTACAATCGAACTCATCCAAATTGTCCCCTAGGTTAGGGGACATTTTGGAGACAATTTGGATGTTCAGAGGTGTCTCTTTTGACTCCTTAGACTTCGGTGAGATCGGCTCGGCTCTTTTTTTTCTCACCATCCCACTGGCAGCAGTAATGAGTAGAAATAGTGTCCATTCCCTGTAATTAAATGCGAAAATTTACACCTCTTCATCTCTCTTCATGTCTAAAAGATCCAAAATTCTGACCTTATTCTCCCGCAACTCTTTTCCAGTTGTTAAAGAGTGAGAATATGGAGTCAAGTAGGAATATGAAATCAAGCCGAAAACGCAATAATAAAACATTTACGCGACAAGAGAAGACTACTTTGGATAAGTTGACTTGCGACTGAATTGCACAAAGTCTATTAATCTGAAAGGGAATTGGTGAAGTGAATGTCAGTAATGGTAAAATGAACATGTGAGAGCAAATGGAAGAACAAAACAAACCTTGAACATAATGTGCTGGGATACGTGGTTGGCAGGTTGAACTGGCTCAGATGTCGAAGGCGACGAGCGGAGCGAGTGGCACTTCCACAACATATATGCATATATTGTGGTTCAAAAAAAAAAAAAGTTCAGCAGAGTCAGGAACCCGTCAGAAGCATATATAGGAGCTTGCCACAAAAGAGTGGGATAAAGGGAAAGAAACCCGGTCTTTAGCCAGACCTGTCATTTTCCACTATTTCTGTTCGTTCAATCCGTCCGTCGGGTCTCCTGGACTTCCTACAACATCTGGAAAAGTCTCATGCTACCGCATCATGATAGCAATTCTCCGCAGACCAAATAACAAACCTTTCCTTTCGCAAGTTAGGTATATTTTACTTTTTGGACGACTTTGAATGACTGGTATGGCATAAAAACTTTTTCGTGCAAGTCCTCTTCCTTCACAGATTTTATTATCAATGCTGTAATGCAGCACGAGTTTTATCCTGATCGGCGTACAACTTTAACAAACGTCGTTATTGAGATCCCCGTTGCCGGAGCGAAGCGCAGGCATGTCTTGTTAGATCGCACAAGCTGGGACTTCAACTCAACTGGCTTCTTGTCTCGCATTGCTCTTCCGATCCATTGTATCGAAATATATACTAGGGGAAGTCAAAGCGGTCAGACGGCATCGATTCCGATGTCGATTCTGACTTCGATTCTGATTTCAGAATCGATCCAGAATCGACACCAGCTCTGACCGACCTTGGACCGACCCGATTCTGAAATTGATTCCAGAAATAGGATTGCAATTAATATCTTGTGACAAAGCGTGACATTTCAGATCAAAGCCCGCCCATCCCGCACCCGACGCGTCCATGCCCCGCCGTTCTTCGCGTCAGAGCAGAGCCCATGCCGTCCTCAAGACCTTCCTACAACACCATAAATGTCGCACCAAGAGGCTCTTGCGGCAGAGGAACAAGCTGACACGAGCACTTGCGCGTGCCGGAGTTGACGTGGCAAGAGTTGCTGGCTATTGGCGGAGACGAACCAGGCGCCGTGTCCGTCAGGACCGACAGGAGAGAAATAAATATAGATCATGTAATTTTAAGCTAGTTAGCTGTGACAATCACACAAGACTAGAGCGATTCTGCAAATCGATTCTGGCTGTTCCTCCTCTCGAGGAGGAACTCGATTCTGTCGATTCTGGTTTCGATTCTGGATTCTCGGCTAAAATCGGTCCAAGAATCGACATCAGAATCGATGTCAGAGTCGACATCCGAATCGGCCTCTCTGACCGCTTTGACTTCCCCTACTGTTGTCTGAAGATCAACACCGCCCTTCAATTGTTTAAGAGTCCCCTTCTTGAATGCAGATCCCTCGTCTTCTACCAGCTGGTATTGTCCCCTTGTAATCCTATGTCCGGGCCTCGGCGCTGTGTTTATGCCATACGGTGTTCCCGCAACACCGCCCCTGACTTGCTATTCCGCCAATTATCATAGTGTGAAACCCGTTCCGTCGATATTGGTGACGACTCTCCTTTCTCCGCGTTTTTCCCGGTGGTGAAAAATTGGCCCACAACATCTGCCTTCGTCCCTGCAGTCCTCCTCGCCTGCTCCTGTGCGCAGCAAAACCAAAATTCCGAGATGGCCGGCTCGCCGCTCGGGCCTATTCACGAAAAACTGTATCCCCATCAGCCAGATCTGCGAGTCCACGAACGCAAGCCGGATACCTGCTCGATTTATATTCAATCCTATGGGCCGGTTCTCACTCTCATGTCAAATCTCCGTCGCTCATCTCCAACTTCTAACTGTTTTGCTCGACTTTCAATATTAAATCCTGCTGCAAGGCACTGGACATCTTTCCGTGTCGTTGTGCAGTCATCATTTATCACCGAATCATGAACTCCCATGGGCCTGTACTCTGGTATTGCTATCCGGTGTGCCTCCAACTAGCCAATGTCCGTCCTCCGAGGCGCCGCTCCCGCGATGATAGCTGTCATCACGCCCGAGATGACTCGCGCCAGCCACCCCCTGCGCGTGAATCACTAACCCCCACGACATCTCGATTCTGGCCCCCTGCCACGTGCGCTTCAATGCGTGAGGACGACCACCCATACTTATCAGTGCCTTCCCCCACCACCCTGACTCGTCACCTTTCAACTTTTAAACGGCATATGAAAAAGCGCGTGCAGAGTGTTTATACCGCGATTGCTGAAGACAATGTAATGATCACTACGAAAATTCAGGTCAGGTTGGCCTTCAGGATCTCTTCAAATTTATCGAAGATGACATGGCCCCCAAGCGTATCGTCGTTGAAGGGGGTGGAATTAAAACCAAGCTTCTTCTGCACTTTAGCCGTCGTTCGTGCATGATAGCCCTCACGGAACATCATGTGCAGGAGCAAGATCAACCGTTCGAGGGACCGAAAGTTGGATGTCGGCTGAACCAACTAACTATCTGATCCGCCGACCTGGGGCCAGGTTGCGTTCTTTAAGGCCAATCTCACCTTACAGCAGCCAAATATTTTCACCAATTCCCTGAAATAACATGCAACCTGAGTTTTTTGTGACTTTTGGGTCGAGATCGGGTCGGACCTGGCTTTTTTTGCTCCGACCTGGCTTTTTCGTTAAATTGGACCTGTTCTAGCTTTCTTTAACAGGTCTGTTTCACTAAAGAAGACAACCTTCACTAAATCTGGCTTTCTTTAACAGGCTTGTCACACTAAAGAAGACAACCTCGCCTCAAATCGAGGGCAACCTGGCATTTTTGTGCACCTTAGCCCCCAAAATAAACGGATGCCCCCCCCTCCCCCCATCCGAAGAATAAAATACATAGGGAAGAGAGGGTGGACCAGCAGCAGCATGTAGTAGTAACAATCAAAGTCGAAAAATTCCAGAAGCACGCGCACAGTCTGTGCACGCTGCGATCCCGAGAGCGTCGTCGTCGAGGAAGAAAATATTGCCAAAATCACCTGACTTTGGCAAGTGGTGCGCAACTTTCCGCTGTGTTTAGCAAGGCCTAACTTGGCCTTGCAGTGCAGTTTGTACCTCACAGCACTTGAGTTCAAGTCACTATCATGCCACCTGCAATGTGTTAAGCCATCTGCACCTTATTTCCGGCTGAAGATGATGGGAAAAGAATGAAGATCCACTCAAGATGACTCCCAAGTCCATTTATTCCTCACTCCAGATCTTCCAGTGCAATCACAAATATATAAAATATGAAGAACACGGTGCTCATACGTATCTTGAATGTACAAATATGTTGGGTTTTGTGGGTGTTTCGGATTATGGACTTGCATGGGGGGTGGTGGTTCTTGATTTGCCTTCATCACACAATTCAGACAACGCTTAAGCACAAGTGATGTGGGTAAAATAAAATAAATAAATCGCACGCTATATGCTGGACAAAAGGCTATGATCTGGACAAGGCATGTTGTATACACCAAGAACAGGTGGGTATGTATTTGTCACAAATATGGGTGGAGCTGTGGAAAGTTGAAGAGAAGGAACAATACAATTGAAACACAAAACCCCGGCTGCCGGAGATCCAGACTGCAGTTCAAACCAAAACTCCTTGCCTGGCATTGTGCTTAGCATCACTTCCTTGAGCCAATTCATCTTCCTCCTCCTCCTCCTCCTCAGTGATGTATGCCTCCTCCGGTGCATTAACAGGTACATGCAATTCTGAAAGTCGTCGCTGCATTCCAAGGCCCCCTAGACTCAGCTGAGTCTAGGTGTTCTAGACATACCTACACACAGATCTGTGCCTAGGTAACTAGACAGAGTCTGTGTAGGTCTGTTTAGGCTCTTTGTAGCTCTGTCTAGGTCAGACTCGGTCTGCCGAACTCAGTTCGGGTCAGTCTAGGTCAGTATAGTACCTAGACAGACTCACCATCTACTTGTTGCGTCAAAATAAGTTGCTAAACATCCTCCCACAATGTATAGAAGTATTTTGAGTCATCGGAAGTAGCACATAAACTCGAATCTGGAGCAAGATCTAATCACAAATTTAAAATGAATGATTAATGGTATCGTCCATCCGGCTTCCGTCCGACTTAAATGGAGTTATACCGATGTTTCCACACCTGTTCAAATTCAATACAGACGAGTTCTAATTGGCTATATAACATTAGCAACTCCCTTGCCGCCTAGCAGACACTTGCATCATGAGTGATGAACTAGTTGTGGAAACACCCGGTACATGTACTGGGCAGGTGGAAGAGGAGGAACGAAGGAGGAACCACGTGCTTGAGCCCAAAGGAGGACCTAAATGAACTCCGAGCGACAAGCCGCAAGCGAATGTTGTGGCTGGCGTTGTTGTGGCATCTTTGTTGTCTCACATGCGATGCGCCGACGGCAGGATCAACGTTGATGCGCTGATGATCAACGGAACCCCCTATAAGGATTTTGGAGCGAAAGGCATGAAAGTATGTCTGTTTTGCTCTGACTAGGCACCTACACTCACCCAAACTAACCTAGACTGACTTACACTTGGCTAGACAGAGACACCCGAACACAACTACACAGAGGCTACACAGAGTTGGAGACTCCTAGGCAAAATATCCGTCTAGGACCCTACACAGGGTCTGCCTAGGGACCAAACACACCTAGACTGACCCTAGACAAAGTTAGGCTCACTGAGTCTAGGGGGCCTTGGAATGCAGTGCGTTGAAGTTGTTCCTCATACTCGACCAAAATTGCAGAGTCAACCTCTGCTAGCTTTGCATAAATCTTGACTGTATCCTTCATCTGGGAAGACCTTTCAAACAGCAGCCTGGCCGTCTTCCACAACTCTACTGCCTTCGTGACCTCTCCACGATTATTCAGTATATCGGCAATTCGAACCAGGCAATCTGCCCTCCAGCGGTGGACATCCATGAATGTGAATCCATCAAGAGCAACCACGAATAGGCTGAGTGCTGTTACATCATCACCGTTGGCGGAAGAAATCTGGCCAAGGCATCGGAAGGCTTGCGTTGTCTGGCGCTTCTCCTTGGACTTCAAGGCCAGTCCAAGGAATATCCCGGTCAATTGCAGTGTAATTTGGATGGAATTCATACCAGTGGAAAGATCCCCAAGCCTTTCAAGGCATAGGTGTCTTAGTTCTATTGAGATACCTGGAGACAATGCAAAACATTTTTCAAACATTGCTTTTGCAGTCCCAAGAGCCCCATCTCGAAGAGAGAGCTCAGCAGTTCCATGATCAATGTAGAGAGATATCTGTCTCCCATTGTACCCATATAATGCCTTCCCGTGGGACTGAGCCATGTCTATATTTTGGCCAATTATTTTTGAGTCAGCACCAGTAGCAATATCAATGAGAGCAATGTTCAAGTTTGCAAGGATGGCATAGTATGAGGTGGGCCGACAAGTGGAAGCAATGGTAACCTGCAGGCTTCGAGATTGCAGATACTCAGATTTCACAAGGTGTATCTCAGCCTGCCAATTTATTATGTCAAGCTCCAGTACACTTTGTTGCTGTCCAAGATTAGCCAGGAGGTGTCTGGCTGTTTACAGTAAATATATGTCCCCCATGTGCTCTGCATGTCTGTGTGCCTTCTTGGCAAGTGTGAGTGCATTCAAATGTTTTCCAGTAATATTCAAGATGCTGCATATGTTTCTCAATGCATTGATACCAACAATGGTGGAGTCTCCAATACTTTCTGCCAAAGAATAGGCTGTCTGATAATTCTTGAGGGCACCCACCAAATCGGACTTTCTAAAGTGGAAGTGTACTCCCACAGCACGGTACCAGTCGGCTGGCAGGAAATTAGTCAGGTGAACACAAGGACTGTGATTGTGTCTTACCCCATTCAAGTGGATCTTTTGACTTGAAATACTGAGTTCCTAGGGTGATGTCACTATTGACATCCTGGTGAGGCAAATACTGAGAACATTCCAGCAGCTGAATAAGGTATTCCCCAAAAATTGAATGGTCTTTCCATATGTTTACTTTGAGATGTTTATCCTGGCCAACAAAGGCAAGGGATGTTTGAATCAGAGTTGCCTTGCAGGCCAGAACATCTGGGATTGGAAGTCTGGCCTGTACCAAATCAGCATCTGCAAGCCCATCTGGGAGCATGCGCAGAATGCTGAGCAACTCTTGAGCACCTGGGGTCATCCAGGAGCTAGTGTATGACAACATGATGGAGATGTCCAGGCTTGCTCTCTGGTCATACCCATCTGAAAGCATCCGAGTACTCTCCAATTTCCAACGAGAAAGTGCTTGGGCACATCCCTCCGATCCAGCAACACTTGCAATGAGGCTTACTGCTAGCGGAAGATTCTCTGCCAGTTCAAGGAGTTCCTCAATGCTGGCACCATCATGCTCTTGATCAGCAACTTCAATGAAGGTCTGCCGAGCAGCCACACTGGAAAGTGGCTCTAAAGGGGCCAGGAAGGGGCAGGTCCATTTGACTTGGCTTGGTCGCTCAGCACCTCTGAGGGTGATCTACAGGCAGTTCAAGCCATTATTGGAGAAACTGGCAAAGTCACTCACCATGAGACCCAAATGGGGTACATCAGTCAAGAGAGATAAGAACTCTTCAATCTCAGAGCGGGACGAAAGGTTTTCCCAAGTGGTCTCCAGATTGTCAAGGACCAGAAGTGAAGGAGGAGCATGAGCAAAGTGATGTGCAATCTTCTTTGCCATGTTTGAGCCCTTGTCCAATCCAACATGATCTGCAGTTATCCCTGCCAGCTCACTGCAAGTGGGGCTTGAGTGGCATGGAACAAAGTATCGATGTGAATACTTTGCTTCCACTTGTGGAGTATGGATAGCTGCTGTGGCTAAAGTGGTTTTTCCTATACCACCTGCACCCAGAATGGCAACACGAGCGGAATTCTGGAGGAGTACATTGACCACATCCTTCAGCTCTGATTCCCGGCCATGGAAGATTTTGGGAGATGCCGGGAGCAGACTAAACGATCCTGAACTAATGTGAAAATCAGCCACTGTGGATCATTACACCTCTCAATAACAGACCTATTGGCAGAACTTGAAAGAGTCCCAATCACCTACATAAAAACATGAGCTGTAAACCGCAGTCTGATTTGAGATTGCAAGTAACGGAGGAGTGATCCGAACCGCTAAGGTCTGGATGGGCCTTGAGGAGTGCCATAAGCTCGTTATGCTGCTGCTTTGCATCCTTTTTCACATTCCTGATCTGAGAGTGTTAAGCCCCAAGCTCTGACCTGAATGAATTTCAGTAATGAGATCAGAGATGCCTCAGGCTTCAGTGCCATTAGATGTACCCTGAACATTCCGATGGCCTAATTGAGTTCCTGCTTACACTTCTTCAATTTCCTGGCATTATCAGGCTGCTTGAACAGTTGCTTGATCTTTCCCATTTTCTGCTGTGCTTTCAGAAAAGTGAAGATCCTCTGAAGTGTTCTGGTAGAATGTCTCACGGTGTGTGATTCAGAAGAATGCAATGACAACATACTCGGTAAATTTTGCAATGTCATACAAAAGTGCCGTTGGAACCACCCCTTTAATTTCCGATGTGGAGCACAGGCTTGTGATAGCACACAGGATCTCGTGGATTTGTTCAACCATTATGATCCACTCGTCCCTGTTGAACCTGATGGCCTATGTTTATTCATGAGCAAGGTATTTTCTACTAACTATAGGTAAGACTTACCTCCACACATTTGAGAATTGACAAAGTCAACGCTGTGGCTGAGGATAAGGGAATCCGGAACGATCCCGCAATCTCCTCAACAGTGCCAGCTGCCACTGTTGTACGGGATTATATTCTTGAGCTGCATTGCGACCTTCATGGTTGGGGATCAAGGAGTGCAGAGCCAAAACTCAGTGACTCCTATATACAGATGCTGCTGTACAACGGTTCAAGATTTCTATCAACTTTCAACCTGTATGTCAAACTGCAGGCACGCGGAGTCAAGAATCCACTTACCGTGATACACCTCTGGGAAAAGGGGGCCATAGAGTGCGGCCACGATGCTATAAGGGATCAGATTTCTTTTGAAACTGACAGCAGTAGGCATGGTGGGCTTTGCCAGCAGGAGCGGTGCCGAGTGTTAGGTATTATGATAGTTTGATGTGTTTCCTCCCACAAATATTGTTCTATGTGCATTGTCAGCATTATATGTGCGGGTATAAGGACCTGGTGACGTTCCACAGCAAACTTCCATTCCATCACTCAGACCATTGACCGAATTCAAAAATCAATTCGACAGGGGAGCAAAGGGTAAATATCATTGAGCAGTGCAGCCATTCACTGATGCCCCACAACATCTGCAGGCTGAGCTTCTTGCGGGAGATGGACTCACAGTAGAAGGATCAGATCTTCACTCAGTGAATCAAATGATGTGCACGGCATATGTGTCTGTTGAGAGTTCACACCGGAAACAGACCTATCTTTAAATCTTCCAAATTTAATAAAGACACGGCTACTCCTCTACTTGTGCCAGCTGAGCAAAGCTGGTTTCTTCACGCAATGGTCAGGCAATGTGGAAGAACAAATCAGCCATGCCACAAATGTCAATTTGCAACAAATGGGACGCCAGTCGTGCTTCGTGCTTTCTAACTAATTATGACATGGCAGATGCCGTGAAGTGGTAATATTTGATGCATTGCATGCGAAAGGAGACATGTAGAGCTAAAAGTGTTCGACCAATCGCACATTCTCTGCAGACCCGGTGGATTTAACACTGCACATAGGAGCAGAAAAAAACACCAGGGTCAAACGCCAGCGCACGTGGAGGGCAAGTGCATTATACGCACTTGTTCCGCATCTCGCAAAGGTGCTAAAGACAGACAAAGGCGGGCTTTGTCAGGCCCTGCAAGCCAATAAAGCCCCCCTTTGTCTAAAATCATCTGTTGCCTGGTGTAGACCAAGTGCGTTTAACGCACTTGGTTGCCAGGTGTTCATATTCTTGCGGCACCTTACTACCTAATTTATTTATATTTTTCTCAGTCCCTCTGCGCGGTTACTTCGGTTAACACATGCGCTCTTGGAGTTATGAATACACTGACCTGAGTGTGTTGAAGATATTTTCCAGAGTAGATGTTCCCTCCCAAACAGAATAACAAGGTTACAATAGTGCCCCGACAGATTTGTATATTTTCCATCTTTGCGATAAGTTTCAAGTGGGCTATTGTAAGTGGCCTAAAGTGACTAAAAGTAATACAGCAGGTCAAGCGGAGCGAATATACATAGAATGTGTATGTTCATTGGTTTTATCTCGTCAGAATATTATCCTAGTGGCTTTAATATGATATGCCATGTTCCTGCCTCAAGGGTTCCTGGGAAAAAATGTTCTGAAGGAAGTGTTCGATAGTAATTCAGTCAAGGGTTCTAGTTCTGAATTCCCGGCGACTTACCCTCGCAACCTCCATCTTCCCTTCATGTGTCTCTATCACATGCAGACCTGAAATTGCGACTTGGCCGGTAACAATGAAGTTTCGCAAATCAGCATTGTGCAAGCCGAGGTTTTTGGTCAGAGCCGCTCACCTGAGCACAGTAGTGTGCTCCTGTTTCTAACATTTTGGTACCTTGTGTGATCTCCAGAATGAGTGACGTTTTCCTAAGGGTGAACGACGAACAGCATCAGTAGCTCTGATCATGTGCGGAAATTGTAAGACAGTGCAATTTTAAGCTATAGGCCTTTCTATTCAGTCTTAAGCTTGATTCACGGGGTTTGTTTCAGTAATTTATTGAGCTACAAGGATCTGAGTCAATACTGATTGAACATGCCCTCAGATCATGCCTTGACGTGCCCTGTGGGTTTGAAAGTGGTCCATTAGAACATATAATTCTCCGTGCAGTTGACTACCCAATTCACGCACATTGCTGTGCACGGCCCACGGCAGGCACGGACCCGGCGAAGTAGAATATTCCGGCATCTGTCTAATGGACACGGACAGTGCCTACCAAATTGCCGGCATGCACCCCAGGGCACCACCCGCCCTCTGGCGCATCTTGGGCGTGCCGATGTATACAAATAGGGGCTGTGATGTCACAACTGCGGAAGCGAACCGCGTTGATCAATTTTCGGATTTGAATCGAACCGCGTAGCTCTCGCCTACCGTGAACCGCGTTATATAGACATACGGTAGGCGAGAGCTACGCGGTTCGGGTTATTGAAAAAGGCTTGTATTTACATTCTGAATACATCTTCACCGGTCTCCTTCACAACTTCACGTTTTCGTCGTCGTCGCCGCCATCAAACATCGGTGAGCGAGCTCAGACATCCTCAAATGATATCGATGCCAGTGAGGGGAATGTCTGGATGGGTGTCCCCCATGGAACGTCAGTAACCCTGGGAGGATTGATTAATCCGAAGCCGTTGCAACGCTAATCACGGATTTAAGTCGATTAATTGGATCAGGATTATTCCAGTGCTGAGCCGTAGTGAGTGATTAATCAGGGCTTAATCAGAGATGATAGCACAAGAAATGCATGCAAAAAAGGGCAGTTCCAAAGTTCGAACCATTAAGATTACATAACCAGACCAATGGCAGCAGGATAGACCACTACACCACAAAAGCAATTGAAGCATTTTGGAGGGAGCAAACTATGACACAGGCACCCCTGCCTTATCACGAGCAATGGAACGGGACTTAGAAACTTTTTGCTTAAGTCAATGGACATTGATTAATCTGGATTAAACATGTCGGATTAAAAAAAATTGGGACATAGGCAACCTGCATGCACAGAAAATATAGAGATTGGGCTGTTTCAATGTTGATCCTGTGGGTCAGCCACAATTGGACCCTTAGGAACCAGAAGAACATGTCCCGATGAAGATTGATGGATGACATCTACCCAGTTGGGACCCCAGACCACATGCACTCGTTACGTACTCAGTCCTAGTAAACAGTGGGGCACAGCACAGTTGTGTTTGCAGCCTCACTGGTGATGGAAAGGCAAGGGTGCAGACCTGTGGTTCAATGGCAATGGACATTTGTGTACACTGTACCCGATTGCATCATCATAAGCCTTTCGTTCCCAGTTGTTCCATGGTCTCAGTGGTACATTGGTTATGCACCCCTTTGCTGTCCACCAACTACGCTTAGAGTCATACGTTCGAATCCCATTGCGTGTGATTTTTTGCATGCCAATGACTGAATTTGTTGTGGATTAATCATGGATTAAAACGTTGACGATTGAACCGAGTTTGATCGTGAATGATCAGATCAACGATTAAACATTCATTAATCATGTCTTCTCCCATTCTCCTTACCACAGCCTGACTATGCTGGAAATAATCCTGATCTGATTAATCACGACATAAATCCATGATTAGCGTTGCAACGGCTTCGGATTAATCAAAGCTGCTAGGGCTTTATGGAACTTCATGGACGAAAAGACGAGCTTCGCCCACCGCGGAAGCCCTTTGCCGCCGCCGGTGTCAAACAGGCGACGGCGGCGAGGGACGGCTCCGAAACCCTTTACGAGTACTTCTGTTTACAGATGTTATCGTCCCTTTCAAATCTCAGGGGACCCCAAAAATTTCATATTTTTCCTTGAAATCGATTTTGTCTGTTGTTTAATTAGTGGCTGTGTTCTAATACATTTAGTGGTTTCATTAGATCGAAACAAGAAACGCCTTCGCTCCGCTCCGGCACTGAACGTGATTGAAAACATGGCTGTGCCGATTTGCAAATTGCTTAGGAATTGAGCATAGAGCGGTAGTACAGGAGAGTTTAATTGTACACTGCCCTACGTGCTTTGACCCATGCGGCCTGGACTGTGTATCTGAGTCACAGATCTCGTAGCAGATTTCGTAGTATTTTTGGGTCCCAGATTGCGATCCCGGAGCTCCCAGAGCGTCGGCTGATATCATATGCCTTAAATGGTTGATCTGAGATGCGTGCTGCAACAAATGAAGCAGCCTCCGGAAATAGATGGTAGAGGTTTACTGCGATTCAGACCTGACTGAGATCGCCAGAGTATGGAGTTGGAAGCCCGTGAGGTACAGAATGGGAGATCCACAGCAGTTGTTTTTCCAATAGATGAGAGAGAAAACAATAGAAGTTCTTATTCAGATGTTCAATGATATTAAATTTATTCAATGCTTCCATGATTATTGCGAGACAGAGATCGACGTTGAGCTAGTCCGGAGCCCGAGTTAAATGCTTGTAGTTAGTTGGGTGGGTGTACCGCTGAGGAAGAAGGTGGTTATGTATTATTTGCTTGCTTTCGAACGGCCGACAAAAACAAACAGTATGTACTGAACAGCAGCCTGGATGATCTGCGCTGGAGTGTGAGATGTGTTGGCTGAGAACCGGCATGAAAGAGCAGTAGGAAACCTCACATTTGGAGATTTGGAGGATGGAATGATCAGCGGTCAGGTTGTTATATGCGCTGTGCCGGTGCATGCCGAAGGGGTTTATCAATATAGCTCCATTGCGAGGTTGGGCATATTTTCAGGGTGACGCTGGGAGACTGTAATGAGCAATTTTGAAGCAGTAGCAGCAAGAGTCAAAGAGTGCTTACTGTCGAATTCCTGATCGGCGCTGACCGGCTTTGAGTCCATTAGCATGATGAATTGAATCGTGAAATGCAAAACACACACCCGATTCCGGAAGGAAATGGCTGACCATGCATTGCAAGACGCCGTTCAAATACGGGGCCGGTTCTTGATCACGACTTGTCTGTGGATCTAAGTATGCGAGACCATGAGCGAAGCCATTCCTAAAGGCTCGAGGATGTACTGATTTTTGTAAGCCCCGCGGGGAACTCTCGGTTGCTGGAATTGAAGAAGAGGCAAGAGTGGGGGAAGAGAGCGAAAGCGAAGGATCAATAGCTGTCGTCGACTTATATACATCAAGCTGCGGATGCTGCGATAAAGAAGAACCGGATCTTTGGATATCGCAGTAGCTGAAAATGCAGATGAAGCCGGATTGGGATATATAAGGCTGGGAAAAATGAAGGGAGAGCGAGAAATGCACAGTGCCGCGGCGTGGTTCAACATGAGGCAGCGACCTGTCTGTCGTTTTTTGGGATGGATCCAAATCAGGAGAGTCAGCGGACGAGAACCGACTTAAACCACAGGAGAAGCATTATGAATGGAGATAAAGGCAAAGAACGGGGAGAGGAAGCGGAAATGAGAGAACACCCAGATGCGAGAGATTGCGCTTTGCGGCAAAATAATGCTGTGTCATGAGGTTTGGTCCCGTTCGGTGCTAGCTGCAGGAGGATAGAATAAACGGAGCTATGTGTTGTAAATGGGGAATAGCTGTAGGCCCTGCTGCGAGCTCATGAGAGTCGGAAATGTTGGGAACGAAGGACCAGGGAGGAGGAGCCAGAATGGGGATACACAAATGGGGATGTTGCACAATGACATTCGAGAGATTTCGTTAAGAGAACGGATAATCTAATAAAATTGGCGGCTGTGCCTTTGCATATCCGGTCACTTTGCTTGGGACTGCAGGAAATTCAGGTTGAGGTGAGTAGGGTGTTGCGGTGGAGCCTGGAGCCAGTGGAGGTGGTGGACGAGGAAGGATTCATTGTAGGTCCTTTGTCGGTCCTCAACATTTGCCACTGTTTGGTTGATGCGCACTGACTATGTTCCGTCATCAATTCACATACTTACAATTCAAGCCGCTGGTCTGGTGCAGTGGTGTAAGAACAGATTTTGGCTCTGTTCCACTGAACTGAATTCCAGATCCTAGCAATTTTTACGACACAATTCTTGGTCGGGTTTCGTCAGTCTTAAGTTACAGACTTCAACACGATTCAATTAAGTTGGCCTCGATAATTTCAAGTGTACTTATGTACTTAAAACTTTCGAACACTGGCTCTGAACTCACTAGGCTATCTAAACAAAGTACCTGTATTTATTTCAGCAATGCCCGAGGTTTCCTACGATGTGTTCGTCATCTTCCTAACGTCAATAGAAGGTCACAAGGATATTTTATAAATGTTTTGCCTGGAACATTTTACAGACATTCCGACAAGGTTGGCCAGACATCTCCTGACATGTTCAGGGATTGTCAAGTTTTAAATGTTTTTAAAACATTCTTTCCAAATGGCGGTGTAGTGGTAGCATAATAAATGAATAAATACACAAGACTACGTACTGGACAAAATGCTATGACCTGGACATGACATGGCCTGCATATCAAAAACAGGTGGGTATATATTTGTCCAAAAATTTGTGGAAAAGATAAAGAAAATGAACAACAAGACTGAAATACAAGCCCTGACGTTCAGAAATACAGACTGCAATTCAGACCAAGAATCTTTGCCTCCCCTTGTCCTCGAAATCACTTGTTTGAGCCAGTTTATCCTCCTCTTCTTCCTCATCCTCCACAACATATTTCTCCTCCGGGGTGCTACTAGGAACACCTAATTCTGAAAGATTTGGAGTTTCTCCTCACACTCGACCAAAATAGCAGAGTCAACTTCTGCTAGCTTTGTATCGAGTTTGATTACATCCTTCAGCTGGGAAGATCTTTCAAACAGAGGCTTTGCTGTCATCCACAATTCAACTGCCTTTATGACCTCTCCACCACTATTCAATATATTGGCAATGCGAACCATGCAATCTGCCCTCCAGCGATGGACGTCGATGAATGTGAATCCATCAAGAGCAACATTGAATAGGCTAAGTGCTGTTTCATCATCACCTTGGGCAGAAAAAATCTGGCCAAGGCAGCGGAATGCTTGCATCGTCTGGCGCTTGTCTTTGTACTTCAAAGCCAGGCAAAGGAATACTCCTCCCCATCGGAGTGTAGTTGAGATGCTATTCATGCCAGTGGAAAGATCTCCAAGCTGTTCAGCACATAGGAGTGGCAGCTCTGTATCAATACCGAGAGACAATGCAAAACATTGTTCAAACATTGCATTTGCAGGATCAATAGCCCCATCACAAAGACGGAGTTCAGCAGTTGCAAAATCCGCATTGAGACGTGCCAGTCTGCCATTATGCCCATATAATGCTTTCAAGTGGAGCTGAGCCATGTCAAGATGTTGGTAAATGATTTTGGAGTCAGCACCAGTAGCAATATCAATGAGAGCAATGTTCCAGTTTGCCTGGACAGCATCATATGAAGTTTGCGGGCAGCTGGATGCAATGGCTACTTGAAATTGGCGAGATTCCTGATACTCTGATTTCAACAGGTGGATCTCAGCCACAAGATTGAGGATGTTAAACCACAATGAACCCTGTTGTTGACCACAGGCAGTTAACATATCTCTGCAAGTTTGCAGAAGATGTCGAGCATGCTGATAGTTTGCCAATAGCATGTGACATCTTACTTGAAAGTAGAGAGACCATGCTTGGCCATATATGTCCCCCATGTGCTCAGTGGATCTGTATGCCTCTTTCGCATGCATGAGTGCACTCATGGGCTTTCCAGTAATAATCAGGATTTGGCATATGCTGCCCAAGGAGTTGGAGGCAACAATTGTGGGGTATCCAATGCTTTTTGCCAGAGACAGTGCTCTTTGAAAATACTTGAGGGCTCCCACATGATCTGACTTTGTCAGCAAGAAGTGGGTACCCAGAGCATGGTACCATCTGGCTGGTGAGAAATTAGTTGGGTACAATGACTGTGATTATGTCTTACCCTGTTCCAGCGGAGTTCTTGATTTGAAATGCTGAGTACCTAGGGTGATGTCACTATTGACATCCAGGTCAGTAAAATAATCAGAACTTTGCAGTAGTTGAATGGCATATTCTCCAAAAATTGGATGATCTTTCCAATGGGGCACTTTCCCAGAAAGCTGGAGCAAGAGGGGTGAATATGTTTCTTGAACCCGCTCATAGAATTGATTGATAAATAGGATGCTCTGAAAATTCTGGACAATATCAGATCCATCTTGCTCAAGCCCATCCTGAAGAACAGTATTGAAGTTGCCCAGATTTTGTGAAATGTGGGGGACTATATCTGTTACATTGAGATTCTGGAATTGGTTCCAAAGATCAAGAATTTGATGGAAGTGTTCCCGTAGTTTTAGCTTCAAAGCATCTGCTGGGGGATGAATACGGAGGATATGTTCTCGTATTGGAACCAGAACTTTGAGATGTTGCTCCTGGCCAACAAAGGCAAGGGCCGTTTGAATCAGAGTGGCCTTGCAGGCCAGAATGTCAGGGATCGCCAGTTTAGCCAGCACCAAATCAGCATCTGCAAGCCCATCAGGTAGCATAGACAGAATACTGAGCAGCTGCTGAGCATCTGGTGTCATCCGGGAGCTCGTGTATGACAACATGATGGAGATGTCTAAGCTTGATTTCTGGTCATACCCATCTGAAAGCATCTGAGTACTCTCAAGTTTCCACCGAGAAAGTGCCTGGGCACATCCCTCAGAACCAGCAACACTTGCAATGAGGCTGACTGCCAGTGGAAGATTCCCAGTCAGTTCAAGGAGTTCTTTGATGCCGGCATCATCATGGCCATCATCAGCAATGTCAATAAAGGTCTGCCAAGCAGCCATGTTGGAAAGTGGCTCAAGAGGAGCCAGAAAAGGCCTGGTCCATTTGACCTTGCTTGGGTGCTCAGCACCTCTGAGGGTGATCTACAAGAAGTTCAAGGTATCATTAGATAAACTCGGAAACATCACCCACCATGACACCCAAGTGGGAGACATCGGTTAGGAGAGATAGAAACTCTTCAACTTCCGAGCGAGATGCCAGGGATTCCCAACAGGTCTCCAGATTGTCAAGGACCAGAAGGGAAGGAGGAGCATGGGCAAAATAATGTGCAACTTTTTTTGGCAGGTTTGAGCCCTTCTCCAACCCAATATGATCTGCAATTGTCACTGCCAGCTCAGTGCAAGTGGGGCTCGAGTGGCATGGAACAAAGTATCGATGTGAATACTTGGCTTCCACTTGGTGATTATGGAGTACTGTAGTGGCAAGACTTGTCTTTCCCATTCCCCCTGCACCGAGAATAGCAATGCGGGCTGAATCCTGGATTAGGATATTCACCACATCCTGGAGCTCAGCTTCACGGCCATGAAATATTTGTGGGCAGGGTGGAAGCAGACCAAAAGATCCTGAGCTGTTCAAGATCTTTAGCAAGACTGATAGTGCTGGCAGGTTTGGCTCACCTATTATTCCCTAAGCTTGCCAGGGTTCCTGTCACCTAACAAGCTTGAGCTAAGAATGTCAATGGTCATAAATTGTACTGACTGCGGAGCGATCAGAACCGGTGAGGTCGGAGTCAGTCTCCAAAAGAGCGACAAGTTGTTCATGCTGTTCTTTCGCATCCTTTCTCATTTGACCCATTTGAGATAAGGTTGAACCTGTAACTTGAGCCTGCAACCAATGCCCATGATTGATTATGCATTGAATCCAATTTATTTGATCTACCTTGAACAGTTCAACCATCCTGCTAAGCTCCTGCTTGCATGCTTCCAACCTTTCTCCAGCCTTAGGCTGTCGGAAAAGTCCCCTTATTTTTCGTAGAGCACCCTTTTGTTGCCCATTCAGAATTGTGTACAACTTTTCAAGCGCCCTGGGGTAATATATTAGATGAATGCAATGTCATTATCAATTGGGCTCACTCTGTGAATTTTGCGGTGTCGTGGGACAGTGCTGTTGGAAGGACACCCTTGATTTCCGAAGTTGAGTGAAGCTGGACAATGATACACAGGATTTCGTGAATCTGCTCCATAATCTCGACATATTCTTCCTTGTTTGATTTTGTCATCTGTTTCTTTTGTTAAATATTGTGCCGGTGGCCAGAGGAACTGGCTTACCTCAATATACTTCGTGATTGACAAGCACAATGCAGCAGTCAAGCCAAGGAAAGGCACTTTAGTTGTTTCTGCGATGGTCTGGGCAGTAGTCGCAGCGAGGATCGTATATTGGATGAGATTCTTGAAATTCGCTGTAGTTGGCATGGTGGGCATTTGTGATGGGAAGGTACTGTTTATCCGGGCTTATGTATCTTTTGCTGTGTTCCTCACACAGATAACCTTCTCTGTGCATTCCCAGGATTACATTAATCACATCATGCGCAAGTATAGGTATCTATTGATATTCCGCACTGGAAATAAACCATATGTCTCAAATATTGCAAACAAAGGTGAGAATGCTACTTGAATCCTGCGGAACATCTATACTGTCACTCCAACCCCGATTACGAAACCCGTTCACCAGCAGGGAAAAGGTAAAAGACAGGAGAGCTGTGTGGCCATCCACCGATGCATGAGCCGGATGAACTTCTCGCTGAGATGGCATCACTACTGAAAGATCACATCGCAATTCAGTGCGCCACCCACAGCAATCCGCAGTTTCCCGCTTCCAAAATCAATCTTCCGCCGCGCAATCCGCCCGCACTATGATGATTGTTCACGCATCAACATTTCAAGGCGACTAACTAGAGAGGCGCAATGATGCACGACACGCCCTCACCACATCCTCCAATGATTTACATTGAGATTTAAAGGGGAATAGCTAGAGATGAGTGCACTATAAACTGGGCAAAATGAGCTTTATGTGGGAGTACATGTAAGACCATGCCGATTGACACCCACCTCAACTTGGCCAGACTCTGGCATCAGCTACCACGGCTACTGACATCGACAGCAAATCCGGGTCCCACACCTGTGGTATCGGGTAATTGTGTTATAAAAAGAACAGTGCCTTGTGGGCAATGCATGGGCCGATGAGAAGAGTCTGTGGGAAAGCATTACAGGTGAGAGTCTCAGCTATCAATACAGTTTAATTATCCAGACATTGAATATACAGGAATACAGCCAAGAAAAAAGAAGCAAGTGGGCAAGCATGACGCGACGAGGTATTTCATCCATCGCCGTGCTCTCCGATGAGAAAAGAAGGCAGATCGGGTGCGAAGGAAAGAAAAGAAAAAAAGTGCGAGGGAGACAAGCTCGCCCGCCACTCAAGCACCACCTTATTCAAATGCGGGTTAGCATCACATCATCTGCCATGCGCGATGTCTGTGCATCCGAATAGAAACTGCATGCATCACGTTGGTACCAACACTCCGCACAAATGCATCACGGAACAAAACCAAGAAATCAGACAAAAAAAGAATCGCGCAGATAACAACAAGTCACTCGAAAGAAGAAAAATAAATAAAAATAAAAAGCGACACACCCTTCAATACATAATGTTCGAGATAGGATTCCTTCTCGGCGGATAGGCGGCCCCCATCTGATCACTAGTTATACTCTGGTCTTCCTGTGGAGCAGGGGAGACTCGACAGATCACAATCCCCCAGGCACCTGGCACCTCAATTCAGAAACTTGTACCTCGTTTGCTGCACATCTGGGTGCTCCTAGGATCAATCTGCAACAAGATAGGTGTTGGTATGACAGTACCGATATCGCACATATACGTATGTAACCTAACCTAGGACTAACTTAGATAGATAGATATACGATGTATGTATTCTTCCCCAGAGTATGCTGCCTCGCATTCGGAGAATCCGTTGAAACCTTTATCTTTCTTTATATGCTTAACATCGCTGGCATATACTGCATAAGTCAATTTACAGCAACACTGCGAGCATTACCCATGACGGTCAAAAACTGACCGGCACGGTAACGGTCAGCAGACGGTTACCTCCCAGTTGGCTGCTCCGGCACAGCGGCACAAGCATCGGCAATCAATGCTGTCCGGAACTTAATCAGGCCCGGCTTTCGGTAGGTAGGTAGGTAGGTAGCATTACACGGCACGGTCCGAATCACGAACGCCGGTTTCCAGGAATTTTCCCGGTGTACAAAGCAAGCGAAATTAAATACACCATCGTCCCTGGACCTCCAACTGCTCCCCAAACCAAGCTCGCAGAATCCCACAAGTCGCCCTGTGCCCCACGGTAGAGCTCAGATCACAGTTGGAAGCAACGATATCTTCACCAAAAGCGAAGACATCTTTCACCTTGACCGGTATAACATCCCTCCGAATCTTCCACCTCCTGCTGTGCCAATTTGAGAGCCATAGGGTCAATAATTTCTCGAGATCTGTCTACAATTTAGTAGTGGCTATAGAGAAATATTCTGGATGGCAATTGAAAGGCAATTTTCCTACTGCAGTACACACTTCTCCCGCGATGTTTTACATGCTGCTGCAGATCCAATTGATCTATTGGTGCGGTGCAAGTAATCTGGGGAGATAGTGCAAGAATAAATTGCAGATATTCAGGTTAAGCAGGATGTGTCAGATTCGAAGCGGCATTTCACCAGTTGCGGCGAATAGGCGCGCATAGAATAAGGCTGAGCATTGAAAAAAAAATCACGGATTGATTCGAGTCGATTTCGTCGCGTGCACATCATCGCATTGTGGCGAGCCCTCATAGCCAGAAGTTGGATGATAGCTTTTACGCGCTCGGCTTTGGTGTTAATCGGCCCGTAGAATTAGTTGTCGGCTCATATAAAATTCTGTGCACGCAGCTTGCTTTTGTATCATAGTATCTCAAAATATTTCGGAGTTTTCTTGGACCTTGATGTTCAGAGTGTTTGCTCCGAGATGGACATTATTTGCATGTGCGCAGCCGAAAATCAGAATGATGGTCTAATCATGACTCGGATAATATTATTTGCACACTATGCATCGAGGGCGTTTAATTTGTATTTTGCGCTGTGGGCTGTGGATACGATTGGATATTCTGGATCCAACATGACGAGTTCAGTCATGTATAAATTCCAGAGGACAGGGGAGGATGTGCCGCCAGTAAGTAAGCCAATAAATGCTTTAAATTGAGCGGAGGTTTATTTCCCATGTTGAACATAATATCCATCCGTTGATAGAGCCTCATGCGCAGCCAATTCAATATTGCGCCCCCTATTGCCATTCACAGAGCTTCAGCCATAGGGTTAAATGATCTGTTCAAATGGGAAAGCATTTGTGGCATCCACAACAGCAACATTATATTGTGCGGCCTTGAGCGGGTCATTCTTTTCAAGTCCACGCAGTCTGTAATACATTGGTGGATAGGAAGAGCAAGGAGAGTAAGAATATTAAGCACAAGGTTCCTAGTGCGATAATTCTATCATTCTCTGTGTCTCTATTCAACTTTCCCTTTTTCAGAACCCCTAGTTACCCATTATGACAGCTCTGAACCACAGTTGGTCCATCTTACAGGGTATGAGGTGAGAACGGAATTCAAACAGGCAATTATTAGCACTTGTGATTTCTCTCGCGCAGTGACTCCTTGACATCCTTGCGCTCGAAAGTCTCAGACTCTGCATGTCTGCAAAAAATTACAGATGACGCAACTGAGACGACTCAGCAGGGAAATTGGAACACACATGATCGACCGCAACCGAACACAACAGTCTACTGGTGAGGACTGGACATGAGAGGCAAAAACAGACGCGTGTCATCCCAGGTCGGCCCCAGACTTGCGCAAGCTTGCTCTAATTACCGAGGTCACGGTAATGCTACGTAGCTTGCGAGCGAGACGTTCTGATGTGCTCTGATACTGATCGATCCGTTAAACTCCGTCTCGGAACGCTTCGGAAGGAAACTGCATAGTTGTATGTACGTGTGCTTGCTGACTCATTGACAGCGCATTGCTATGCGGGATGCATGGTGGGCTGCGGGCAGAGAGAAGCATAGCGAGCAAGAGACACGAGCATAGACGGGAAGCAACATGAACTATGAGACTCAATAACATTTGAGACGTCTTGGCACAAAAAAGAGAGAAAAAGGGCAGAGGCGGGGGATGGATTGAGAAGGACCCATGTGGATGACGCACACGATGCCCACAGCCTAAATTCCCTTGCTTCCCTTAAAAACTGCCGCGAGTGTCAAGGAGACCGCTCAGGACCATCTGGAGTAGTCAAAGAGCTGTTTTCATTATGGTACAAATATCTCGAAGCTGTCGATGTCGACTTTGTGCGTTCAGCGTCAGAGCTCTCGAGTCCAAGACACGGTGATGATCGACATCGGCGACAAGAGAGCAAAGGAGAGGAATACGGAAGGAGCCTCCAAAGAGGTAAATAGTGCCCAGTCGACGATCAACGGCGTCCGCGCGGTTTTCTCTCGCTGGTGGTATAGGACACCGGTGGCGTCTTTAAGACGTGTGTTGTGAACACTATATCCAGCCAGGGAGAGGTTTTGAGCGTCGGAACGGCGTGTCTCGAGTTTTCGGGATAGAGGGGTGGAAAAGTGGAACTAATGAAAACCCTAGAGGGGGAGGATGGTTGGAGTGGTTGTCCGTGAAAAGCCTCGGAACGGGACCACGCGGAATCTCTGTACTCTGTCCTACAGTCTTCTACTCTGTCTCGGTAACCCAGACGGTCCGGTCTGATCCGCGCTACGCGCGCTCAGGTAACGAAAATAAGGCAGAGATCAAAGTTCAGCGTCTGGGATACTGAGACAGCTCTGTACTTACCGACAGCCGCAGTGCTGAGTTAATCTTGAGTGTGTTTCCCCTTGTATAAGCGAATAAATTCCTTTCTGCAATCTTTCATTGGCTGGGTGGATTGAATGACAAAAGGATGATTAAAAGTAATCATGGGCACTTTCAGCCTGGAAACAATGTCAGTGTCACGACACGCTTGAAGCATGAGAAAGAGGATCGCAAGGCCAAACTCAATTCAGAGGATGATGACTCGGATGATCCAATGGACCATCCCCAAGCAGAACGCGCGGGTCCAAGTCTACCTGTTCCTGATTTTGATAAAGGTAAATATCTGGTATTTTTGTCATCTAAAAGTAATTGAACTTGCGTTCTGGAAATAGCACTTGCTCCCATTGCCAATATATGCTGCCTCTCTGCAGCTTGGCTCAATCTCCGTATTGGGGTCAGCCGGAGCAACTCAAATATGATTTTGCAGGCCTTACGGCTCATTGTGACAACAACAGTGCAGCTACTTATGGATGAACTTCGATCCGCTGGATATGATTTCCTAACTCCCACAGTCAATATTCCCAAAGATATTAGGACAGTCTATGGGATAGGATTGGAACCGGACATTGTTCGCACAGCCTGTTGCCCAAAGTGCTACAAGGAATACCAGGGTCACCTACCGGAGATATGTAGGTGGCGGAGGTCCCGACATGCCCCCATCTGTGTCCAGAGCTTATGGAAAGGCCGCCACACGCGAAAGGGCATTAAACAGGTTCCTAAATGTTCATATGCCACCCAGTCATTCGGGACATGGCTGCAATTCTTTCTTGCCCGACCGCAGATCGAAGCTCATCTCGAGAACTCTCTTCAACGAACACAAACTTGGTTGAATGGCGAGCCTCAAGAGCTAATGCATGATGTCCAAGAAAGTCGCCAATGAGCGGTAGTGGAAAATGCAAACGAGAAGATGGGGACCCAAAAACGCCGCGGGAAATTGGGTCAGCGAGGTTATCAGTAGATGGAACATAACGTGGAGTGATAGATAAATTTCGAGGGATGAGCATTTCGGTAATCCGCCGAATGGACAGATTACACGGAATATTCCGGGAACGGCCTTTCTTATAGGTATCAATTACGGAAGTGTTGTCGCCGTGAATGACAACGTTGGCATCGAGAAGATCCCGTTCGCAGGAACACAGCCAGGTACAAGCCAGCTCGATGGCCACAGACTCAGCCCAGCCGATGTCGCGGCCTTCGGCCTTCCAGCCAGGTAGCAATCTCCAAGCGGCCCAACGGCCATCAATGAGAATACCTATACCAAAGTCGGTAGACGCGTCGACCCAAAGATCAAGGTCAATGGTGGTGCGCATCAACAGCGATCTCGAAGATCCAGGAATGGAAAGGGTGTGTTCCCACCAAAGCAAGTCGTTCCGCGCAGCAGATGAAAAACAAACTCGTTGGGGAAGCGGGAAATCTGTGATGTGAGTGAAGGAATTAAAGAACTGCCGTCGCGGTAAACGAAGCTGACATGTTGCAGGGTTCAGTGAATCGACCGAAGAGCAGGTAATTTGATCTTCGCTGCCGCCGCGGTGGAAAGGAAGCGAGTGACTTTCCCGAGATATTTTAATCGCTTCTTCTCGCTCAGAGAAACTCGCTTGTTAGCGATGTCAAAGGTGAAGCCGGTGTACTCCGTGGCGAATGCGAAATCATGGCCTTTGTCGGTGATATCGTTCAAGACGATGCCGAGTGGTTTGCTGATTTCGAGAATCGTGTTCAGGTCGTACAGGTACGAGTACGACACGGAGCCATCGGAGGATGTGATGGAAGCAGAGGGGAATCGGAAGAAAATGAAGTTATCAACCCATTTCGGAACTGGGCCGATATCCTTCGCGTCGAGGATATCCACGAAGGCGTCAGCCACGGTCCCTTGTATGTTTCCGGAAGTACGGAGTCCGAAATGGAATGTATGATCTGGCCAAATCGCATCGCGCCAGAGAACGGGGAGAGCCCACTTGTGCTTCGCCGCAACAGGGGAGCAGCGGAATGCGGAGACTTTTCCGATTGGCTTGGCCAATCGGCGTGCCCCTATATCGGAGTTTGAATTTGGCTCTGATGGCTTGTTTGGCGTGGGCAAACTGGCGTGTTCGGCGCACGCGCGTGGCTTGTGCTCAAATACAGCCAATTCCTTCACTGTGGGAGTTACATTTTTTCACAAGGCTGAGATCATTACCAGTGTGTTTACTGCTACCAACATGAAATCTAAAGGTCACGGCCACCGCATCCGGTGGCGTCAGTGAGTTTAATTGGCTGTGCCAACTGTAACTTCTACTACGATCTCTGCACTGTGCTGCCTCAAATGCGGCCACCAGATAATAGCATCACGCTTAGACAATCTGATATCAAAGGGTGGTCCAAATGTGATGCGGGGCTGTTAAAACATCGGCGTGCCAGGTTTTGATAAATGCGAACAAATACGCTTGCGTCCGCCCACACATGCCATGACAACATCGGCACGATGTCATTTCGGTATTTGATCGCGGTGAATTTCTTGAACCTGACAAAATTGGGGTGAGAACAGTGAAGAGGCACGGTGTCGATCACTTCCAGTGCAACAGTACATTTCCCGGAAGCAACGACCTCAGCCAGGCCCAGACGGTTCAGAAGATTTTAAATAAGTTGGATGATCAACTGCGTGTAGATTAAGCGGCAGCATGACATGAAAATTTAATGTTTGCCCAGAAGTATTGCCCCAGGTACATGCTTTTATATTTCTCGGCCAAAGTGATCTTGGCAGGCCATGCCAAAAAGTCGGCATGGGATTTATGCTCAACAGCGCGAAGTCTCCGATGCATGCCCACCGAAAGTCAGAAGTTTTCAAGGAGAGTATGAGTCATCTCTTGTCAGTCAAGTGGCTTGGCCGCAAGCCGATTCCTTTATAGAGAACTTCAATGTCCCGGCATTTCTAAATCGCTGAATTGAATGTGGCAGACAATCGGTGAACCGAGTCTGTTGAACTTCAACCAATCCCTGCATCCAAGCCATTTTCTTGCGTGCACTGGAAGTGGCACTGTATCATTTTGCAGTTCGGTCCTCGTTGACGAACATCTACTAATAATGAACAACATCCTCTATTTTCACGGGTGTATTAAATATATTAAATATCCGAGTCGTACGCGGAAGAACAATGCACTTCATCAGTGAGAACGACGTGACGCGCGTATCGAATCCCAGCTGCCAGTAGTCTTAAATATATGAGGTGATAATTAAATAGCATGCATAACAGTGACCTTCACTGAAAGGATCAAACTGAGAATCACAAGCCAAGTCACGGAATGGGTGTGGAGGCTTGGAGTTCGACAACATATTGCTACACCCAAAGGGAGGCGCCTAGAGTCAACAGTGCAGTTCTTCCCCCACCCAGTCCTCTTTCATGGAGACGCCGCCATAAAGCAGAATCCAACACGAGGACATTCTTAAATCATAAGGCAGGCCGTTGCATGCGACATGGATAAAAAAAAAATAAGAAGAGCTGCGAAATGCAGCCACATTACAGTACTTGTTTCCGAGCTTATTCATCCATTTTGGGTCTGGGTGTACTCCTAGGCGGCACAAGCCAATTTGCACATGGTGATCAAAGCCCACGGCTTGTCCTATTGAAATTGATTCCAGTGATATGTTTGAATGAACAGACTGAGAGCTTCCTTAATGACATCTAATATTGTTCACTCTCTACTAATCCCTACCAGTGCAAGTGCCCGTAGCGTAACTCTAGCCAGAGTGCTAAATTTCCGGCTTACTGGACATTCTCCAGATTGAACCATCACGGAATCCAACCATCACGGAATCCAACTCTTGTGGGACACCAGCAACTCGGCTTGTGCCACAAAAAGCCCATGCCCACGCCCACAACAAGCCATTTTGCGCGCACACATGCCGTTTTGCATGCCGAAAAGTTAAGCCTGTGAACTACGAGTGACGGAAGTAGTCACAATAGTGATTCCAGTGGCTTGATTTTAAGAGAGGCATTCACAGAGGCATCCCACACACAATTGAAGCGCCTGGTAGCTTTTAAACCGCCGAAATCGTGAAATCAATGTTGGTGGCAAACTGGCGTGGGCTTTGATGCCATCAGGCAAATTGGCTTGCCCACTGCAGACTTTGAATTGGGTTTGAAATCTACGCCAGGGCTCGTTTGAGTGAAATAACTAAAGTCTTGAAGCTAATAAATTCCCATTAAAAGCCAAACTACTCCTGACACATCCCAAAAGTCATCCTTCACAATGAGCACCGTTATTCCGCGAAATGTGGGGACATTCAGGAGTCTATGTTGGGCGGGAACGCCACTAATCGGGGTCTCGTCGGCCCAAACTTTTCGGGTGAGCTTCTCAACATCGTAGAATCATTTACAGCGCTGGCAGTCGGTCGTGTGGGCTTGCCTGACGCTGACAAGTTTAATTTCTGATCAAAGTAATCGAGAACTGCGGAAATTGTTGTCCTAATATTTTTGTCTTTGCAGGAGCTGTTGCTGAAGCGTTCTCAGACATGTGCAGACCCAAGTGGGGGTCACTGGAGCCTGTATATCTTGGGCTGAGTTCTGTGGGCAGACTCGTGGCTGTACACTCCGAGAGAAGCGGGGGTGTCTACACACTTTTGAGGAGAGGAAAAAAAATGCGAGAACATTCTTGGAGGTAGGTAGGTCTGACTTTTGTGATCACCTTTTGTATACACAAATTGGAGTGGTGTATAATAGATTTTGAAAAACCTCGGCCATCATTATTTAAGATGTACTGCCACCGATTGGCATACTCTGCTCACAGAACTCAGCCCAAGATATACAGGCCTGTGTGCCTCTCTCACGCCGTCGGTGTCGCGTCTCCGGTAACTGGACTACCGCGCCATATGGGTCATTTTGGCGTCCAAAATAGGCCGATTTTGAGGCGAAGCCCATACCTGGCAAAGCAGGTGAGATGTTTGGCTTTAGGGATAAAGGACACAACGTCGTAAGCCCATCTATATCTCTCATTACCCGATAACTTCAGATTCAGTATCTACATGAACTCCTCCCAGCCGGTTAGACTGGTTCAATTTTGGCGCCGCCTGGGAGGTTGAACGAGCTAAAATCTCTTGTCCCCATCTCGTGTTTTTGGGCAATCGTCTAAATAACTCCCCTTGTATCTAGCCCCACGAACCCGTTGCACGAGTGTCGTATTGACGGTTGCATGCAAAAAAAACCTGCTATTCCAAGTCGAGCACATCGCCCCAGCATTTGACCTCGGGTATATCCCCCTGGCGTCGGAAAAATATGAGTGCATACATCGGAGCAGGCCTCAGCTACTTCGTAAATGGAACCGATACGTTCGACGACATAATACGCAAATCAACCTTCCGGAAATTCTTCTAGATCAGTGGAATATGACGAATGGCAGTGGTCCACTTGGTCTCAACTACGGGAGTCACTTTGTTTTTACTCACCTTCCTTCAAATTCAACCATTCTTGAAATGCACTCAGATCCAGCTGCTGGGCCAGATTCGCCGCATATCCAGGGTCTAGTAGAAGTAAGTGGTTTTTTTTCCCTCGCCACAACTCTAAATTCTCACGGTTCGAAGAATGGAAATATCAATCCTCCGCCGGATGGCCATTTCATCGCTCAAGTGGCTACCCTTGTGACTCCTACCTCGAGTTTGCAAGCCATCTGAGACAGTAACCTTTTTTCAACAATCATTTTTGTAGGAGGCTCAATTAAACTCAACACCACCGATCCATTTGACCAGCCACTCATCGATTTGTGAGACCGGTCACTTTCATCCTGCAATCTTTTGGCCTGAATTAAATTTCCAGCGGCTCCCTCATGACTGACTTTGATGTTGCTGCACTTCGAGAAGGACTGAAGACCGCCCTGAAATTCATTGGCGCCCATGCCTGGCAAGGATATGTATTAGAGCCGCTAACTAACATTACGGACACCACAAGCGATGCAGACCTCGACGCGTTTGCTCGTCAAAAGGCCAGTCAAAATGGTCATATCACTGGAACGGCTAGCATGTCTCCGAGAGGTGCTGAATACGGGGTTGTTGATCCTGACCTCCTCGTCAAAGGCGTGAAACATCTACGTGTTGTCGATGCCTGTCATGGTATGCTCTGTGCTCTGGGCTCCATATAGATTCTAACCCAATTTCTGCTAGCCCTATGTTCCTGCGGCAAATACACATGTGCCGGTTTATATCTTCGCAGAAAGAGCATCGGATCTGATTAAAGCGAAATGGGAGTAGTATCTGGGACCCCCTAGTTAGCCACCCATAGTAGTTAACCACTCCCTTTATATGAGCTTTCCTGCGACTTTCTGCGGTTCACCCATAATTGCATTGTGAAGATGGAGTTAGATACAGAAACAGTGAGTGCGTATACAAGTGCAGAGAAATCCATCCACGAGGGTAACAGTAAGTCAGTTTAAAATCGTAAAGTGTCATTGACAATGGCCACTTCTATGTCCATTCGATCAGTTCGTTACTCGACGTATAGATGTACAACTCCAGTCCTGTTGAGAAGCTTGACTATGCTCTGGCTCATGGTAGAACTGCGACGGGTTTAGTCGTTAGTACTTGAGCATAAAGAGGATGGACGGGAAGCAGGAAGCAGATGAGATGGTGGGATGGCAAAGGAACACGGAAATGAAAGGAAAAGGGAGATGGTAGGAGAAGAGGAACAGGAAACTCACCGAGACGTGCGGGCTCTGTCCTCGATGGGGGACGATTATGATCCCTGGTGTTGGGTATGGGTACTGGTATGTGTATGGGTTAGAATATGACGCCGAAGGGGGGCGCGGGGGCGCGTGGTGCTTGGAGGGGTGGTGGCGGATCCATGGAGATGCGTGGTGTGACAGGGAACAGGCCATGCAGCGCAGCCGAGCTCGGAATATCGGGTCAGAAGGTGTCAATGAGAATGACGGACGGCTGCGTCGGGATGAGCGTGAGTCAGGACGAAGGCGAAGGGTGGGGTGGAGAGTATAACAGGACATGGGAGTGGAACGGCAGTGGTGCATCTGAATGCGAATGCCAATGCCTAGTTCTGTCATGCCTGGGCGGTGGGGTTCTGCGGGATTGGTTGTTAGTGTGAGGAGGCCGTTAGCCGAGAGGTTAATGGACGAACGAATGGGTTAAATAACAAACAGGAGAGAGCCCGTTGACAGATGGAAAGCAGCGGAAGCTAGCGACAACAGAGGGAGACAAAGACAAAGGCCAAGAGCCGGCCGTTATCCTATATAGAGGAGATGGCGGGGAGGGCGGCACAGTATTCGTCGAAGGAGACGCGTCGGGGGACGAAGTACAGTAAAGCAGGGAGCCGAGTGAACTACAACAGCAGCGGCGAGCGCGGAGTTGTTCCGTGGGCCAAAAGTTCGATCAACTTCGTGCTCATCTCGCTCAGAAAAACGCTGTTTAAACCAATACAGTCTCATATCGTCGGCTGCGATAGCAAGGAGTGAATGAGGTCCAGAATTCCATTTCGACAGCTGTGAATAAGCTGTGAATGTCGATGCGGCTTCACATGTCTGATGAACGTGGCCAGAGTCTGTGACACTCGGTCTACAAGAGGTCGGAACGCAGTGCTTGCCGAGTTACGAGACGCCGCGTAAAGTGTCGAACAACGGGAGCTTCAACTTCTTCATGTACGTGGTTGTCTCTTTGAACATAAGGCAGGGACGTTGACAATACTCCAACCCCGGCAACGAAAATAACACGAGGTGTATACAATGCCGTTTTGGCAACCAGTATCTTAGGGAAGATGCGGAATCTGAAGAGCGAGTCCATAAATGAACTTGAGCGATAAATCAATGCAGCACATCAATTTACATAAGCCAGCACAATAACTATAACGGTACGACTCCACAAACTACGGAGAGAATTCAGCCATTCATCCCGATTCGGCGCAATTCTTATCATTTCAGTCACTCAACGCATTTCTAGAACATCCAACATAAGCAAAGATCTACAAGAGACGAATTCAGGAATATAGAACTCACCTCATTTATGCAGCTGAAGCAAGTGCAACAAAAAACGGTCGCGCTGCAGGCCCCCCTGGAGCAGATCTCGGGCTGGAGTGCTCTGAGCACCGATGGAGACCTCGGGCATGCGCGTTCCTCGGTAGGCAGAGCAATTGTGGTGGCGGCGTGCATAAGCGCGGCGAGAGCGAGAATGAGTTGAGAGGAGTAGCGCATTGATTGTTAGTGGTGAGTGTGGCGAAGACAAGAGCGGAAACAGGTGCTTTTATAGGAGAATTGGACAGGTCCTATCATCATGTTCGCGTCGAATGGATCTTCAGTGGACAGTCGCAACTGTTTTCATATGTTCAGGAAACTTCAACTAAAGCCACTTGAGGTCCGGCTGTCGCTTTTTCGGTATTGAAAATAGCTCTGGCGAGCATATCGGCAGTTCAACAAAGCCGGTCAATGACATACCAGAATACATTCCTTGACATACTCAACGCTCTAATTCCCCGACGTGAATCACGAGTGAACTTCTCTGCCGGCGCTGAACAAATGATCTTGACTAAGGCTTTGATCGTTTGAAAGTCGAGAGAACCCAGGGCCTCAGGATCAGCCACTTGGGAGTGCACCCGAGATGACAGTCCGTCAGCCATCCATAGACATAGACCTAGTGTCGACTTTAGACAGACCTTCAACAGCTGGCATGAATTAAAGGCTATGTCAGCCACTGTGGACTTTGAACTGGTGCTGTGTTGTAAATTACAATGTTAATAACATGGCAATAAATAGCACGCTATTAACATGTTATTAGCTGCTATAGCATGGGACCTCTCAGAAAGGCATGCTATTTATTGCTATTTATTGCAAAATGCTCTGAGTTCAGTAGCCCCAGCAGCCGCTCGTTTTTTACGATTTTTATCAAGATGCCAGCTTGACCCGGATCAGTTGGCCGACTTTATGATCGTGGGAAGTCAAATTTTTCCTCTCTTCCTCGATGGCGCTGTCAGAAGTGCTCGGGTGCTCTTCAGCGTACATTGAACCGGATGAATATCAGACAACATCAGTGACGGCCGACGAGGAGGATTGGGACATCGACGACTAATTTAGCAGTACGAGAATAACTAGCATGCTATTTATTGACTGTTAGTTTTAAATAGCTTGTTACTAGCACCAATGCTATTTAGCTGTTATTAGCACCTGCTAGCTATTGACCTCTCGGGGGCGACCCATTTTAGAATAGCATAGCATGCTATTTATATTTACAACACAGCTACACTTCCGTTGCGCGGGGACGCTTTTATGAATCCCCTCCGTCTTGGCTTAAGCTAGGAGCGTCTCAACAGAAAAAACTTAAGCTGGGATCTAAGCTAAGCGGGCTTAAGCCGTACAAAATAATATATTTACAGTAGATACTTATACACTACCATATAGACAACGCTAGTCCCGCTGAAGCTAGCTTTAGTTCAGCTCAAGTCCAAATCCCAGCTCAAAAACCACCATTGCTCGCTCCCCAGCATGGAGCTTAAGCCAGCTTAATTTTTAAAGCACCACGCTCAAGCCAGTTCAGCTCAATACCCGGCTGCCAGGCATCAAGATTGAGTCGGCTTAGGCCGCTATCTCGCTAATTTGCCCTTCAACTGGGCCACAAATTAAGCAAGCACAGCTCAGTGGAGTTGAAGTCCGTGCTGCCCATAGTTGCAGTCCCCAGCGCGGCGCAGGCGAAAAAGCGACTTGAGAACAGTGACTCTGAATTTGGAACTCAAAGGCAGAGCCGAGTGGCATAATTTGGGTGGCACCGGTGGGCGTCACTGCATCGCCGCGTCGGCAGTGTCGGAGACAGCGATAACTCTGGACAGTATTGAGCCGGTTTATAGCGGGAATCTTGAGGATATGAATGAGTAGCCGGGGAACGAGATGGGTCAATGGCCGTTGAGAGGAAAGAACAAAGGCAAAGTGGCCTTGTTTGTTTGGTGACTGAGATTGAATGATGGATTGATGGCAACCAAACAAAGCTCTGTCTCTTCCTCCTCTACCACGACCACGCACGCAGTCGACAAATTCTCAAAGGGGGCGGCACTCAGAATTTTCCATCCATTGATCCCATCGAATGCTGTCTCCCTCCCACAGGAACACGCCCGTGCGGTGACCGCGGACCGTATAAGTTACTCGCGCCACTTGAATGCCACTCGAAGTATGTGCAGAATTGGGCCGGGTGGTTGTGGTATGTTTCACCCTTTTTTCCTCGCGCTACGCCGTCATGTAGTAATTTTCTTGCCCAGAATTCTGAAATGCCGTGCCATTCGCAGTTTCGCCTGTGTGTTCCGCCACACATTCGAGATTCTGTGCGCAGGTATTTATAACGGACTTGAAACCGGCTTAAGTATCATCGTTTGAACTGGCTTAAGGTGTATTCTGGGTAGCTGGGGATGATATTTTGAGCCGAGATTGGTCTTTGAGCGGGCTTAAACAGGATGATGTGGTATATGTTACGCTGTATATCTACTATATATATATACTATATAGCTATTAAATAAGGCTTAAGCCCAGCTCAGCTTAGATTACAGCTTAAGATTTCTGCGTTGAGACACTCCCAGCTTAAGCTAGGCCAGAGGGGTGACAGCGCTTTTGGGGGGGTTTCGCAACCATCTACCGCTCGCGAGATGCTAAATAGAAGCTTCTGCGAACTTGTGTTTCTTCTATTTACAGCAATTGGCGGAACCGACGGCGCGGATTGAAAAATTGCCGTTTTGGGCAATTTTTGATCCCCGCCAAAGAATTGTCCGTATCTCACTCAGTTCTGCACAGATCAGGCTGAAACCTATTTATATCTTTCAGAATAATTCGTCCGCTATTAGTGGGAGAGTCCGTCTGGGTCATACACATGTTAGACAACCTTTTCCTGCCCTGGAAGTGAGTAGAATTGGAGAAGATCGAGCCAAGAGTGCGTTGAACCATGTATTTCGCTGATGAGTTCCAGACAGCGGATGCGGAGCAAGTTTCTTGACGTCTATCGGGCAGGGCGACGAATGTTTTGGACTACCGGGACGTTGGACTCCAGATGCAGACACGGCGCTACAACGGACCAATTCAATCATCCGATACCATGTTTGCCCAGGTAGACGAAGCCACTGTCCCTGAAGGATTTCAGCATCCTGTTGGCAACTTCCTGCTTGTTGGATCCGTCCAGGAACGTAGAGAGGTCGATTATCAATATACCACGTTCTCCAACAGTGTTTGAACTCATCGGTGAGGTTTCTGAGCGTGCGATACAAAGTGGATGTCGGGGAGTTTGGGTGGTGGTGGTGGTGGTGGTGGTGGTGGTGGTGGTGGAGTTTGAATTAGCCACGGGTGAGAACACGTTATTGTCTGGTGTGTCAAAAGGATGCAAATGAAACTGTGAAATTCAACAGCACCCGCTCAGCACAGAAAGAGAAAGTTATTTGGAGGAATACAATAGTATTCGATGCTAAAGAAGAAATAACAAAAGTAAGTTACGATGCGGGTTAGAGGAAAGCAGTCGACGTCAACGCTTTCATGTATTTTATCGTGGGCTGGATCGCTCTTCTTTCAGGGTGTCGCAGGCTCCAGGTCCTATCGAAAGAATTGCCTGGAGGATGGGTTAGTTGATGAAATGGAGAATACGGCAGCTGTATTCAACAACCTACCTGTACAAGTATACAAAGCTCACCGTGCATACCAGTTTGAGGAAGGCGCGGAGAGTTGCTGGGCCAGTCAGAATAGATATCACGGTGATGGGCCGGATAGAACGAGAGATAGACTCGGAACGCACACCGAAAGAATATATAACTTGGATGATGAAGGTAAAGAGCAAGGTGGCACAGGAGAGTAAACGAGTCGGAACACCCTTCAAATGAAGGCTGGCGGTACTCGTTTGCTGTTCGAGTGAGGCCGACGTGGAAGTTCGGGCGGTGCGGAGGCGTCCTACAATTCGCCCAATCAAATGGATAAGCAGTGTCTTATTTCCAGCGTACAGGGAAAGGGAGAGAGAGGTAGTGCGAGGAAAAGGTTCTAGGAATATACTTGATACGACACCCCCCGGTGTTGTAGTTAGGGTCTAGCATGCTCAAATCAAGTCCTTCAGGGCTGGCTAAGCATACTACAATACGGGGGGGTGTCGTATGTACATATTACTAGGACTGTGTTGGCCGTAGCGGGTCCAAAACAAGAAGGCCAAATGGTGTCGGGCGACAAGCGAAGTTGTTCCCCTGATTTTTCCGGACCCGCCCTGGGGGTCCCTCCGGACGGCTCCGGTGTCAACTGAAGGCTCCCTCCCGTTTGGGGCATTATATCTAGAGGCATTCAACATCGACAGAGATCCGGGTGCGACTCAACTTCGTATGCAAATATTTCGCGCCATCAAATTCGAACTCATCCCTGTCGTGACAGCTCACACGTGGAAATCCCTTCGTCAATAAAATCTCCATTGGCGGAGTCTCCCCACTTGTACCGCCTCTTCCGTTTAAAATTGATGGCCCGAAGACCCAAGGCATCCAAAAAACACGGATGGGTAGAAGGTTAGATATTACCCACACTATAGATAAAAACTCAAGCCCATTTGAAGGTGACGGGTCGCTCACTTGCTCCGACGTTTTTATCGGCAACAATCGTAACTTCAATCAGACACTTTTCGATATGGTACGTTCACTTTTACTCAGCCATTGACCTCCAATAAATATGCTTCGTAGGAGCTGCAGCTGTTGGAAAAATTCGGGGACGACGGACCCGATGGCGCGGGAACAGTATTCAACCTGCAGACCCTAATCGAAATTAAGAGACAGAATTTCGAATCTGATCAAGCATTGGACCCAGCAGTGCGTCTCTGGTTTGCGCTCATTCGAATAGTGCTGATATATAACCAGTTTGCATTGCCGCAGCGGCGTATTAATGGAGCCTACCGTGAGATATCGTTCTTAACGAGGCGCGTAGTTTCATTTCATGTAAACGAGAATACAGACCACTGACTCTAGATCCACTAGCGTGTTTGCAAATGGTATAAAGCTCCCTGTATACGAATCAATTGACGTATAAATCTCACGACGGCTAATCATAGGAACTACGAAACTGGCCGCCAAACGCATTATCACCTCTTTCCTTATGAATCAAGGATTCCCAGAAAACTGGTTCCGCGCAGCCGCTCCCGTTGCGGCATCGCACATTCCCGCTCAAATTGTAGCAGCATTGCCCGATTGGGTTCCGGGCCACAACGACAAAAATCATCAGGAAAAACCGAAGTTGCTCTGTGGTCTATGAGAGACCACCATAGACAAAATAGATGGCATAGCAAACCCATGTCTATGAGAGGTGGGGGGGAGGGGGTGGGTCCACTCTCATAGACCATCATAGACACCACCAGCAACACCATAGCACCGATAGGAGCCATAGTCATAAGAGAACTCAGAGATGCCCAAGACCGCCATAGGAAGTGCAAAAACAATAACAATAATATATTGAGTAACGAGGACAAAAGCCTAAGTAAAATGAATCTGCGCCGGCGTACATAGAGGGCAATCCGTACATAACGAGAATCCTGCGGTGGCTTGACATCAAACAGAGGCGTAAAAGAAGCGCTTGACAAGACGAGAACATTGATAGTTTGATGAGAGGCTTCAGTTTGCTTGGGGCTTGAGGCTTGGAGGCTCTTGAAGCTGTTAATTTGAAGGCATGAAGCTTGAGGCATGAAGCTTGAAGGCGTGGCGGCGTGGAGGCTTGAAACGACATCCACAGCTTGGTATGCACGGAACGGCAGCAATGATGGCAATTGGCCACGAGGCTTGCAGTACTAGGTCTTGAATCTTGCAGTGTTGGCGGTGGAACGTGGCTTGGAGTCCAGATGGTAAAGGCGGGGAAAGGGAGATGGGAGAGTGAAGGAAAAACTTTCAAGGCCGCGTGTCCTGATGGCGGGGTTTGAATGTCATGCCAAACGTTGGCGTGGCATGACATCAACCGGACCGAGTAACTCCGACTCATGCCGCAACTTCCACTTGGCTTGCAAGACTTGGGCGAGACTCGACACAAAGACTGGTCTAAACTGGTAGTATAGAATTGTATGCATTAGTAAATTCACTCATACTATTAATTTACATTTCTGAGACCGTCATATATAGACACTCCGACAACACTAAGAATGGAGCTTCGACCTACAGAGACCAGTATAGACCATAATAGACACACAAAGTAGGTGGGTAACTCAATAGACTTTTATAGACTACCATAGACCATGAGAGTCACCACCAGAACTCTAGAGCATTTCGGTTTTTCCTGATGTGGGGTCTTCGTGGCCGATCCCCCGGCGCCCTCACCCTTCAACATTAGTTCGGTGGGTACCATCTTGTTCATCTATGAGCCAGTGGTCCTGACGATGAACTAGGGTTGTGCGGGCTACTGGGATCAGCTATCCCCCGCTACCCCGGAAAGTCTAGCGCATGTGAGAGGGATATTCAAGCAGAACGTGGACCTGCTCCTTGGTAACACTCATTTTTTCCCTTCCACTTCACCATTGACCTACGCTCTCTACAGGTATTCAGTTCAATGGTTCCGGGTGCACACAGCAGATTCCTCCTGCTGGTCCTACAAAAGTCTAGTTGAGATCAGAGCAGTCGTGGCACATGTACAATCAATTTGTTACACAATTTTCCAAGCTGGAGTATTTTACCGGTTTCCCAAAAATACCTCTGTGACAGTTTACTAACTTGGTTGGGCGGGACTTCTTTCTTTCTTTCGCTCTTCGCCACGGTAGGATTGCCTGTTATCCGAGGATCGATTTTTCTTGCCCTAGCTCGTACATTATTCTCCGTTGCTGAAGGACAGTTTCGCTCAAGCCGATAAGTTCCGGCACCGGTTCAGTTTCAGTCATCTTGGGAGAGAGAATTCTCCTGTTTTCCATTCAAGTCCGATTTTAAAATTCCCATATCTCGTATGATAGTAAAAAACAAAGGGCTGCCGTAAAATATCATTGCACTACAACAGCACGCCCATATCTGCCGCGAAGCATGAGAGTTTATCATAAAGTCTGCAAACCTCGGGTGTTGCACTCACTCATCAATCACACTGAAGCATCGTATCCGGGCGGATACGACTTCGTCGCAGCGGACCGCGCATCCTCGTCGCCCGTATAACTCCTCTCGCTATTTCGGTGGCGGTTGACCCCCACATTCGACATACGCTCCTTCTCCATCTTCGCTGCCATCAGCTCCGCGTGCTCAACATTCCTTTCCGACTGAAGCATCGCCACCTGCGCGTATAGGTCCTGAACTTGGCGCTCGAGGTCCTTGATTTGTGCGGCGGGATCACCTTGCTTCGAGCGCAAGCCGGAAGCGCGATTGCGGCAGCAGCAGCCGGAGTAAATGCTGGCCAGGACAATGAGGGTGACGAAGGCGAGGGAGGAGATCACGATCGCTATGACAGCGCCAGAGCTCAGCTGGGGCGAAGGGTAAGATGTAAATTGCGGAGTTGGAGTTGGAGCGGTCGGGGAAGCGGCGGTGCCAGACTTCAAAGAGGACGTCAGCGCTTCCGCACAATGGAGGGTCGGCGATGATGAATACCTGTGCGGTCGCGAAAGAGCAAAACGAGATCGTGAGGGCGGATAGGACGAGGGTTGTCATGTCTGGGGAATGAACAGGAAAAACTGCGCACGGTGAGACACACCGAATTGAAGTGTAAGAGGGCAGTGGCGTTCCGCAGTATCATGATTCGGATCTAATCGCTGTCTCAGACTCTGTCATAAATGCTGCGGAAACTGCTCACCGCGGCCGAAGTGTGGTCGACCTATAGACGAGGGAGGACATCTTGTTCTCAGGCTTCGCCAAATCAGGTCGATTCGCACCTACACAGGCCTACACAGGTGTCAATTAAAAGAACAACCTAGAGGTTGGTTAGAGGGAGGCTAAAAGGATCTTAGAAAAAGGCGGAGAGGATGCTTACCTTGCGCCAAAAAATAGTTCCGCAGTCGCAAGTAATCAAAATCTAGAGATAGATTATCATAGCTGCCAATGCCGGCGCGTAGAAGACCCCATCCCTTCCCTCAACTGCGGAATTTCCCAGCATCTGTATGGTCTGCAGTAGGAGCCCTGTTGGCGCTCTGAGCCTGAATTCCAATCGGGGTAAAAGATCCCCAGAGCAGCCGCCAATATGCAAGCCTAACGATAAATTGAGTTTCAAAACAAATACGCGGGACGCTCTGAAACTCATAAGTACAACAAGCAGGAAGCTTCCGAGTAACACAGCAGTTTGTGTTTCCCACCTGAGGTCCTGTATCGGGATAACGCGCCCGACCAAGGCCGGACGTGAGTGAAATTGAAGTATCGGTGTCTTAAAAATAAAATGAGTGAGGAGAACAGTAATGGAATGAGCACCGAATGACCCAGAACCGTCGCGCATAAGACAAGCTAGGAATATCGGCAACCAAAATTTGGATCTTGTGGCAATAATGTTTGCACATGCTATACATGGTGGAAAAATCTCATCCTCATATGTGGGGCAAAATGTGCGTTCGAGGGAGGGCAACAATAGTTTCCAAATAAGGCATAGGAAAATCTGATGGCTAAGCCCATTGACGCAACAACGAATCGAAAGCTGGATTTTTCAAGAATAACCTAGCCATTTTTGTCACTGCCACTAATTTTCATAGAAAAAACCTAATGTATTTAGTGGCTGAGCAGTGGCTGAGCATTGTACATGTGTACGTACTTGGGGGAAAATACCCCCTACTCGGTGAAAAATCATAACGTGCGCAAATATTACTTTTTTGCAGTCGGATTGATCCGCCGGCTTTATGCATTAATTTTTCCCATTCGTTTCGGCATGAGGCTACGTAGACCATCGTGTAAAACATCATAGCATATTTCGGAGTCCACTTCATGTTTGTACCAACTAGCATGCAAGCTGCTTGCTACCTGTCCATTGCCAAAGAAGAGTCCAGATTGTAGAATGGGCAGGCAGTAAGAAGCACTATTTTGGTATCGGCATGTGATTACGATGTCGGATCATTATTATCCGTTCTCTTAACGAAATCTCTCGAATGGCATTGTACATGTTTGGTTTCAGCTCCATATAGCGATATCTCCTTTTGACTTCCTCTTGCTCTACGCATTTGCATTGCTTTCAACGACTCATTTCCTTCCTGTGGAAGTCGCCATGATGCATTTCATTTAATCTGCGGAGTTCAGAAAACTGTGAATGTCCCTTTTCGACGGAACAGATGACCCATTGACTGACTTCTGCGCAAGCTCCGGACTACGCAATTTGACTGAAGTGGGCCTTCTATGGTTCAGTAACAGCTGCGCAATGCCGTGTTATTTCAAGCGCAGTTTCCGATAGGTGATCTGTTTTGATTATAATAGATTGAGGTTGCGTGAGGTAAAATTTCAGTACTCTCCTACTTCCTTCACCCATGTCCGCGTTCAACATCCTCGGTTTCTTCCAGCTCAAGGACGCCCATCTGATACCCACACAGAATCCAAACGACGCGTATACAATCTGGCACGTCCATTATTCCACTCGGATTCACTGCACTGACCCGGATGCGACTGCAATTGCTGTGGAACTTTGTGTTTACAGTTCGGGCAGCAACGAAACTCTCGCTGAAAACACCGTCGTATTCGCATTGTGCAAAGCGCAAGCACTCCCGATCCCCGGTGATCCCAGCCTAGACGCCTGTGATGTAAACTTTTACCGCCTTCTTTAAATAATTCCCTTCACTCACTTTCATTTTTCCAGGATCATATGTCCAATGAATTTGTCTCTTTTGTGTCAGCAGGAGGTGTAGCCGATTGACTTGGCAAATTGACTTGCCCACCAAGCGGAGTTTGAATTTTGGTGAGTTGACCTGCATTAACTTGTGCGTGGATTGACTTGTGCATGGACTCGCTTACACTCACTTCTGCCACCAATGTCAAGTGTCCCTCATTAACCATAAATATAATATCCTTAGTCCCTGCGTCATGTAGGACCTCCCCAATGAGGCACCCACGGTTGTCGAAGCTTTGATGCCGTCAATGAGCTCTGCTCATCGTTGGTGACGGCGTTGAGAACCTCTCGACTTTTCAAATCCCAATTCTGCTCACATGTCACAAACTTTATGTCTCCAGCTCAGATGATGAGCCCTCAACATTGCCGAGGCCAATGCCGCCGAGGTTCAATCCTCGCCGCCGATCCCATCAAAATCGCATTCATCGTTAATCCAAGTTGATTCAACTTTGCCCTTCCCTGCAAAGACTTTATGGCCCATGGCTTCCTATCTTATTTCTCTTCACCAAGCCTAATTAACAGTTTGAGTAAATTATGGGCAGAACTTCAACTTCCGCTGGTTGGCTTGCACGGAGGGGCCCAAATCTAGCGCATATGTAAGTATACATATTTCTAGGAGACAAACAAGTGCCATGTAGTCATATTGTTTACTGCGAGACAGTAGGTGATGCAAGTTACTTAACTCAGGCTGGCCGCTGAACCAAGGATGGAAGTGTGCATTTTGAATGAATCACTTCTAGGGCAAAGGGGACTGTCCGGAACCACCATAACATGGTTGAATGTCATTGATAATGCTTTAAAGAACATATTAATATACATCAGAGACCACAAAAGTGCCTAAGTTAACGGCGACATTTGTGCGTGGGTCACGTGTGAGGCGACAAATTGACTTGCGCACCCAACCTGAGCGAACTTTAATTATGTTCTAGAGGCTAAATTTATAATACAATTTGAACTCAATCACTTGGTAGAACTTATCAAAGGATATGGGAGCGAATTCCGGAACGAAATTAATAAAAATAATTGTGCTAAATCAATATATACTGGGATAATTATAAAACCTGTGCTACGTCCCACCCCTAGAGCCGATAACCTCACCAGCTCAACAAAAAGGAGTTGTATACCTGTATAAACGAAGTTACGTCCACAAGTCAATGATCGAATAAGGCGACACTGTAAAATTGCTTCGGCAATGCTGTTGTTGGCGGAAGTGTTGGCACAAGTCGACACATTGTGGCCGGTAAATAGTGCATCTTAGCAAGGGAGGTATTCAATACTATGTGCTTGGTATTAGCATGTTAGTTCAGCAGCAGGTTGACCAGAATGTGTCCAATTTTACACTCGACATATGTGCGTGCCAAGCCAACAAATTGACGTGTGCGTGCGACAAATTGACTTGCGCACCAAAATCCACACACAAGTCAATACAAGTCAATCTGCGCTGGCGCAAGTCAATTTGGCACGCTCAAAAGTGAACCCTCGTGTCAGCAGTTGGCCATGTTACTGGCACTGCGAAAATTCTCAACGACGGCCATTTGTCCTGCGCTTTTGCACTTTCCTGCTACTCAAACGTATGTTTTTCCAGTTTATGTGCTGCAGCCATCTGATTCTAACTTTGCTTTGGTCCCCACAAACTTCAAGGCTCGTCAATAGCGAACCATGAAAGGTGCGTAAAACCGGAGATGTTCTATTTCGATTTTTTTTCATTCGCCCTAAGGCTCCAACCGTTTCGTTTCCGTTTGCAAATCTGGGAAAACCAAACGGAAACGATTTAGAAACCGTTACAAACGGTTACAAACGGTTTGCAAACGGTAGTTTTGAGCCAGTCCATCATCCTGGCTATATTCGTGGTACGTGGTGTTGTACGACACAGTTAGATTATTGGGACACTTCCAACAGGCATTCCCGAGGACTAAGAGTGATTGATAAGCATTTGGGATGCCTCCAGGTCTGACGCGCAAGATCTTCATGGCCGACATTCAGGTTTGTAGCCATCACACACCGACCCGGTGTCTCCAGGAGAAGTCGGCATTTTATTATTATTAGAACTAACCATTTCTTCGCACCATGGGAGGATGTTGGAGACGGGTTAATACTTCAATTGGTACCTTTAAATTGAGGCGGCGCAAACCGTTTGCAAACCGTTTCTGGAACCGTTTGTCAAGCCCCACAAACGAAACGGAAATAAAAACGGTTTTAATCGTTCGTAACCGTTTCCAAACGGAAATGGTTGGAGCCTTAATTCGCCCTTAGTGCCTCGTCGGATGTGCAAGTACCTGGTGATTCTTCGCCTCTTGCTACTTCCACTCCTGCGTCCTCGGAACCGCCTCCTTCGGCGCCAGACGCTAATAGTCGACCTCAGCGTCGGCTTCCCGCAAGGCTGAAGAATTCAAACTGAGTGCTAAACTAAAGTGCTTAATGTACATTAAATGTCCCTGTAATATAACACCCCCCCGCTCTCAAATGCCGTCCTGTGCGACTCATTTTCCCTTTGCAAATCTTCAAATTGCTTGAACGTGTCTCAACGTTGAACAGGATTTTTTCATGCTCCGTTCCTGACTGCGCATGCGACTCGTGTTACTGTCATATAACAGCAGTTTTTGCACAGTTTTCTTATCTGACGGTGACCAGACTTCTGCTCTACCGCCGTGATTCGCCCAGAGTCAGCCGACTCTCTTGCAGGATCCGTTCTTATCGCGAAATCAAATGTTCAGTTCCTCTGATTACTATCACCTGGACCATTGCGAATTGAACTTCCATAACTTCTGTACAAATCAAGGCCACTTCTGTCTGCTCTCCCCATTGAGGTCCGACGTCCCACCTCTCGTGTCCTTCAGGCTAAGATTAGAATTGACAGTACTAGACCGTCATTACCACCTACATGATCAGAGGCTTCCACAATTGGACCTTCGTGCCATACACACGTTCACCGGCGACGAAAAAAAGACAGTGCTCTTCCATTGTCGCCCACCGCTTCCGTTCATCTCCTCGGACTTCGAAGAGCTTCAACAGCTACTCAGAAATGCTCTTCCCTCCATGTGCCGGAGCGTAGCGCAGGCATGTCTTGTTTGATATAATCTCATCTGCTTTCAACCAGTCTATCCAAGAGTCTGTCCGTCGCGTGTGCCTTGCCACGTCTTAATCTGGGGTATGCTCGTCTCTCTCTCTATCGTATTTCTGCCCTATGTATCTATGAATGGCATACTCTGGTTTTCACGTCTGCTCCACAATACTCCTATGTGTCTAGCGAGTGTTAGGGGTTGAATTGTATGTCTCCGACATTGTTGTATCAACTTGACCGTATTGCACATGCCTCCATACTGACATGGTCAAACCATCTGCAATGAGGCGGAACGGAACAAATTATAGCTGAGCATATAACACTTTGTTCAACATTCTGTATGATATATGGAAAGACCATCCCTCTCGATGGTCTGAATATTTTTCCAATACTTCCAGTTGCTTTCGTCCGGATTCCCAAGATCTTCCGGCTCGATATTGATGTTAGTGGTCGATACTGATCAACGATACCGAGCGGAGTTTAAAATATGCACGTGTGCCGGCCCAACCTCTGCCCTCCGCGTCGCGTCTCAAACCGTGTCAATTCAGTGTGTCTAGGGAAAAAATGAGACCCCTTCAATCATGAAGAGCATAACCTGCAGCTACAACCTTCGTTGGTTCACAAGCTTCAATCCCATTAACACATTAAATCTATTATTATCCTTTCAAATGTGAATGTAGGCTTCTGTATTCACACTGCAGGGTACTCTGGCGCCAAAAATAGGCTGGAGGAATGTGCTCGTAATATGTGTGTTATTTGACTCAATGCAGTTGACCAAGCGAGGATTACGGGTTGCCTGAATGAGCTGGCCATGAAATTGATGCGCGCAGTTTTTGACAAGTGCATACAGCTGCAGCCTAAAAACATATTAGGGTGGATGGCCAGGAGCAGTTCAAGATGTTCAATATGTCATTTGCGGCTGCGGAGAATCTACAATATTTTAGTTTCTTTAGTTTCTTTATTTTATTATTTTCGCCGACCAACATCAGTATTGAGCCGATCTTCCTCCTTAGGAGTTGCGGGGATTCTACCATGACTGTATTGACCAATGAATTCCCTGCCTCTTGATGGATTATTTATTTAACCAATCATCACATTACTTCTCGTCTAGTAAAGCACAATGGTGTATTATGGTACCATGATGGTATACTTACTGATTCTTCTTGCAAACCAGACGGCTTGGTCCACACATTGCCCCAGAATTTCTTGAATACCTTCAACATTGACGGAGATATTGGTGAAGCAGTGGGAGTACTTTACGCTCAACTCACTTGACATTCTCACACCTATGGTCGGCCGGCCCCAAATTTATCGGATTGCGGCCATGATCAAACACATGCGACCGACCATGCAGATAGGTAGATAGGTAATATTATCGGTGCGGTCCCATCAAGGAACAACTGGGTATGTTACAGATACTATCAACTTGAGTATGATCCATTTTTCTCCATTGAATCACATTTACAATATTTAAAATTAAACTGATTGTACCCTTGCTCGACATTAGGGGAGTTCACGGTAGGGCATATTTGCCTGTTTGTGAATATATATATTTGAGTGATGGGACCATTATTTTTACAAACTAAAGATATTCTACAAATGAGTTTCCAACTCGTTTGTGGAATAAACGCTCATTTGTAAAATATATTCCTCTGCTTGAGTAAGTAAACTGTCCGTGACTGCCGTGCCCCCACCCATCATCCCGCCTCTCCCACTCATCATCCCGTCTCTCCCGCCCATCATCCCGCCTCATCCCGCCCATCATCCCGCGTTCCCTGCCCATTGTCTCACCTCGTCCCACCCATCATCCCGCCCCTCTCCCACCTGTTTTCCCGTCTCCTGCTCATTGTCTGCAACAGTCCTGTCCTCCCATCAGAAAAAAATAGAAAAAATACTCCCTGATCTAAATTGTTTAGCTGACACAGGGGTCTGTCAGATGACTAGATGGTGCACATAAGGTGGTTTGTGAGGTGTGTGTGCCTGGCAGGTAGAATTGATGCTACAGAAATATAATGATATCCTGGGACTCAAATGGGGTGATCACACATTTATTCCACAAACGACAACTCTATTCGTCTCATCAAATGAAGATATTTATTCACAAACAGGAAATTTGGCCCTACCCTGAACTCCCCTATTAAAAATAAAGTTTTTTTCTCCTATAAAAGGCGCCTAATGCTATTCACCATTGAACCCGAGAGTGCGACAGCTCCTTTAAGCAAAGGAAGCTGAGCAGGGGAAGCTGACAAAGACATAGTCAAACCTCATTCCGTTCAAGCTCCAGGTAGTCGAAGCGATTTCTAGACGCCGGTAGGCCTGCTGAGGCGCAAAAAATGGCCGTCTAGCTCCAGCGAGACCCAACTAGTTACCCATCTAGTCGCCTCATCACGCCTCGCGGCGTCTAGAAATAGCTCAGCTAGCCTCGGCTAGGTTTGGATAGCCTTGCAGCTAGCTGGTCTCTGAACACATTGCCTGTTTTGAAATGATATTGAAGACGGTGAACTCCAGAAAATATAAGTAGACAGAGAGCCTATGTATTATTATTATTTTCCGCAAAAGAATGTGAAAGAATGTTGTACTTTCCCTACAAATCCCGCAAGTCTAAGGGGGCTCTTCTAAATGAGATCTCCCGCTGACATACTATGATCAGAACCTGGCAAGATCCAGTAAACTTAATAAAGAAATCACCACTAGTATATATTTTGATGATAATGCAGCAAAGAGGCAGAAGAAAATTAAATGCTGACTCTGAGTCTGCCACAAACATAGAAGCTTCGAAGGTGTCTCCCTTTTGTCGTTTCTACTGCCTGTCCAAAAAAATACTGACCTCATCCCAACATCTCCTGTCTGAACATATATGCCGGTTAATGAACGAGAACTTAAGATTGCGCATTTCTGCTGTGTTGGGCACAAACCGATTACAAATCAATAATATACGCGGGGCTGGCAACCCCGGCCGACACCGGCCGATGCCATTGGACTCCACTGGATGTGGTGGGGCCTAATCTTCCAAAATATTATTTTCCACTGCACTCTGGTGAAATCCAGTGGGCTCATGCATTACGCTGTCCTCAAAATGGCATGAGTTGCACCATGATATCCACTGAGCTCCGCCACAACCCACCATTCTGTTCTTCTCGAGACAATCTCCGGTGATTCTCAGTGACTTACACCAGAATAAATATTCCACCAGTGGATTTCAGTGTAAATTGATATTCAGTAAGAGTCCCTAATGAATATTTGACGCTACACAAGTGCTACATATTCAATGTTCATTGCATTTTTTTTTTATATGCAGCCAATACTGCCGGACAAATGTTAAAACCACTAGGTAAAATAATTGGAGGAGGAGGAATTCATCCAAATCCAGTCCATTGTACCGGAGTCATGCCTGTCTCTTCAATGAAGTCCACTATGCATATCCTTATCCACTGGCTTTCAATAAATTCAATATTTAAAAAAAAATTCAAGCCATTAACGGAGAGAGCCCAGTTAATTACTCCGAATAATAGTGGATTCCAGTGGGGAGAATGTGAGATACAGATATTGGTTCGCCTGCAAATTGCTGGTAGCTTCTGGTTAACGGCAGTGATGGCCAAACCACATCAACTGACGGCACATGCCAGCACTCACCGGTGTCCATCGATGTCTACCGGTGTCCAGCAATATACTTTCATGCAGCGGGTATTTAACTCTTACAAACCCAGGTGTCTTTTAATTACTTTGGTGCAGGAGAAAAAAAAAATCAACTTAGGTTTTCTGAGGGAGAAAAAAAAAAGTCAAATTTTACAGACATCCGCCTGTTTGACGAGGTTTTCAACCACCTGCAGGCTGCGGGTGAGAGCGACCCATTCACGATATCCAAATGGGGAGCGATCAACTCACCAACACAACATGTCTGCGTCTACTTGATATTCCCTCATTTATTATATGTCTTGAACTTTTTTTGCTCTTCCAAGACGCGCAATCAGTGATGAACTGACACTGTAATAATCAAAAAAAAAAGTACTTGTTCATGCCGGGCGGAGCCACGGCCCTTTACCGCAAGTGTTGGTGAAGAGTTTCACCGCCACCCGTCACTCTAGTCACAAACATTACACTATCTTCGCACGCTCGGTAGCCGTTCCTCCAACGTTCCTCCCTGAGTTTCGGACCAGTCACACATAGCTTCGACAATTTCTTTTTTAGTTCTTTGCCTGAAAACCACTAAAACTACCATGACAGGCTTATTGTCGGCCATCCGACAGATGGGTGAGTGTGAACATAGGAAAGCACCTTGTATATGTTGTTCTGCCAGCTGCAAATGTTCTCCCAACGCCATGTGTGTAATGTTAATTGTCTCTGAATGTATTAACCTGCTGGGGGGCCATTCTGACTGAAAAATAAGGCATACCATTCCTTTGATGGGATCAGACATTGTTCAGCTCATCTTGGCAAGTGCCCTGCACTATCACGACGATAGGCAGGTATTCCAGAAATGTTTCCCGATTATTCTTTCAATATCTAGAGGATCGCGGGAGTATCAGTTTGACGTTTCATGATTACCCGGCGTTCAGGTTCAGGGCGTTCGGTTCAGCGTTCATGTGGGTCCGAACGCTGAACCGAACGCATTTTTATGCCGACGCAAATATATATATATACAAGTACAGCAGACCGTACTACTACCGAACTAATCGCTCATTCCACCATCCTCGTCATCCTCAATGTCATAGCAAAGTTAGGGTCCAATTCCGCAATAAGGGCGTCAATGTGCTTACCTGCTTTGGCTCCAGCACTGATGTGCCCGTTACGATAGGCACTTTTCAATAACTGTAGTGCCTCGAAAAGTTCAGTTATCCAGCCCTTCGGCGTTGTCAGGATCGACAACACGAGCGGAAGGGGGGAACGTTCGCGAGGAGCGGCGAGGAGAAGAGCGCCGGGCTCCAGCAACATTGCGAAGGGGAACAAGGCCAGTGAAAATTGAGGCCAGAGGCGCAGCAGCAGAAGGACCACTGGAGGAAGAAGACGGGCCCGCAATTGGATGGTCATCGTCGGTGTCGTTGTACCAGTGCATATCAGATGCGTCCCGGAGTGAGCCATCCGCATTTTGTGCACATCCAAGAGTAGAATCTGACATGAGACTTGCCGTTCCACCTTATAAAGAAATTGTCGAATAAATGGAGAAGCAGATCCCAAATAGAGTACTAGTGCGGCCGTACAAAAAATTAGGAGCTGGACGTAACTGGTGTGCATTGCGACACGGGCGCTGCTGTCCAAATGCGCCACGACGGTCTAGGATGCTCGCATTTTCTTGATTCCCGGGGCGAATCCCGCCTGCCGAACTGTATGGGCGGCCAGGGGTGGAAGAAAACAGTAGTAAAACACTGAGATAATGGTTGCCAAGAAATATTATCAGTCGGAACGTACAGGGACGGTCCAAAAACTGAAAAAGATGGGGAAGCGTGTCCCACCTCAAGCTATATATGAATATCGCCTTGACGCAGCGACCGAGATATGAGAAAGTCGGCCAGGGTCCCCGGGTGATTATCATTATTAGACAGAGACCGAGACGATTACCGACTTCTGAGGAAAGAGATCTCGAATTGATGGAGCAAGAAACGAAGTGTATTAATTATATAACACATGGTGCCAAACATAGATATTTGCGGAAGGATCCGGTCGGATTTAGTCGGATTGGAGCCTATTCGCGTGTTTTCGCAGGAGCCACTGGAGCCACCCAGTGGCATTCGGGCCGTGCGCAAAAATAGCAGGCGAGTGGTTCCACGGAGCCATTGACGTCATATTTTGGCTGTGGAGCCATCCAGTTGCGCACAGCCAAAAAGCCACCACGTGGCTCCAGTGGCTTCTGCGCAAACTCTCTATTAGGTTCGGTGTTCGAACGCGTTCAGCAGAAATGAGTAATCTGTGAACCTCGAACCGAACTCGGCGTTCAGGTTCAGAATTTTGCTGAACCTTGAACCTGAACCTCGCGTTCAGTTCGGTTCGGTTCAGGTTTGAACCCATTTGTGAACCGAACCTTGCCACCACTATAAGTACGAGGTCATGCCGGGCACAGCCACGGTCCAGCGGGCTTTTCATCTGTATTGCCGTCAAATGTACCACGAATGATACGGACGAGACTGCGGGTGGCCGGCAGATATTTCACAAACCCATGCCGCTCGAGTGGTTCATTCACATTCTGAAGGAGAACAACGTCACCTACTCTCAGAAGCTCCGTACCGCCACGGAAGCGGAATACGAGAGGACAATGATGCGTCGTTCAAGAAGGGGGATTTCTCGAGTCTGCACCACTGATCGTTTCCATAATTTCTGTTTGCCTGTATGTTATTGTCTGAGTGGTCCTTGTAGTAGTAAAATCTCAGAGGTTTCATCTACACAAGGCTTTCCACCGGCTCAGTTTCACATCTGCGATTTGATTTCCATTTGATGACAACCAAAGGGGGAGAATATCCGAGCATTGATTTACAGAATGGAATTAATTCGAAACAGTGACCTTTCCCGGGACAATCTATATGCTGCCATGTTCGCTTTAAGAAGAGGAAGCAGATCTCGACCACTTTCCACCTCCCGCTAGCGACCTTGAATCTTGACATCAATCAAGTAATAAATAATAAATAATTCATGCCAGCCAACGGCCTTCGCTTTCTGACAACCTTCTACCAGAAAAAAGTGGGACGCTTTCGAGGGTATTTTATTTGGCCTACCCAAAAGATCTATTTAGCTTACCAAAAATCGGAGATCTAGAAGCGGAAGGTGAGCGCAATCCAGGCGTTTGGGGAGTGGATTTGAAGGTCGGTGAAAGCAATGCGGAAAGGGTCGGTGAAGCATTGCTCAAATGCACTCGTGGCTCCAGTGCAATTGAAACGGTAGGTAGTTGAAATTCTGCGCAGCACGTTATCGTTATTAAGCGTCACAGGCGGCAACTCACGGGCATGGCTGATGGTATTATATTCCACGCAGCAATATCGATGTGATGCGCGCGATCCCCGGCGGTCCGTTCGTGACCTCCACACGTTCGGTGAACTATCAGTATTATCGGCAAGATCGCTTCTCCGCAGGTCCGCTGTGTGTTTGCGCAGTCCCGAAGGCGGGCGTTCTGGGCTTTAGTTCAGGGATACGTATTTCATCTCGGTGCAAAATTACCAGAACTAGAAGAGTAGGGTTGGAATCAAGGGTTGAGGCTGTCTCGTTTGAGAGTATGTATCCGATTTTTTTTGCCAGTTTCTCAACATTATTGCCGAATGCCGAAATAAGCCGAGTTTCGACACATCGGCCGGGGATGATATGCGATGATCAGAATGGCTGCCCAACACTCCTTTTTACTTGCATCCGCGACCGCTCCAAGACCGCTGCATCAGACTGGGCCGCTGTTAGCCATCTAATTTCCTGTCTTCTTTGTCTTCGTGATAAGTATGTGCAGGCTGTCTGTCATTTCCTCGCTTTCTGATTCGCTGAAGGCCTCATCTATAACCGACAGCAAGTCTATGAGGAGTTGTCTTGTTGCTCGTGGTCCTTAATAAGCCTTCTGGTTGGGATCAGGAAGCTTCCGACCCTTTCACCTCCACGTCAAAGGCTGTCACGCTCATGAGTGTATGCGACGTTTACGGGACTGACCAAGGACCTCGTCGGACCGCAGGTTGCTTCCCCAATGGTTATAAACCAAGCCAACGCTGCGAAGCTCAGCTTTCATCCCCACGATGCTCTTCACATCCAGCGCCGTGAGTAGCGAGAAACTCTCGGTATTTCTCGCTCACCGCTTAGGCTACTATAGTTTCTCCGCCTTGTGGCCGTGTCGGTCATGACAACATCGTGCGCGGGCCAACTCGTCTCAACCTGCTTCGCGGCTCCCAGTAACCCAAACGATGCCTCCGGAAGCGGCAATTGCACACGCTTCGTTAACGCATTCTGTGACGCCGAGGCGCAATCTGTCTTCTTACCCGACGTCAGTGTTCATACAGGTGTTTCTTGCGATGGTTTGCGATTGTGATTCTGAGATTTTTCTTGTTTTATTTCATTCCAGGCACTCCTATCGCGGGACATGGCCTCGCGCTGCTTCAACACCAACGACGGGATCAACCGCAGCTGTGCGTCCGCATTTTCATTTTCATGTTGTTGATTCGTCAACTCTACCATTACACGGGCAGGCCTCTTCAACGTCGTGAACACCAAGTCCCCCGATACCGTCGGCACTATACCCGACAACGCGAATTGCAAAGCGGGCCTGAACAATCTGTTTACGTCCCCCAGATTCTGTGATTTTGTGAGTATATTCTCGTCCTCTTTTTAGTTCTCTGTGTTTGGGCTGCGTAAATCTATGGCTCACGGCGTGGACAGGGCGGGAAGACCACGGTCGCGAGTGTCAACATGATCGTGTCCATGAAGATGAGCCCAGGCACGTGCTTCCAGCTCTAGCGGCTGACGTTGAGCTGTGTATTTGGGATTGAGGAGGAGGAGCCGCAATTGATATCCTGCTGCGATACTGCTGTTTTATGTAACAATTCGGAGTATGTGCTTGTGCTTGTGCTTGTGTGTCGGTTGGAAAGGGGAAGATCTTTTGCGCGTGCAATATATGGCCACACTTACGCGGTGCCCACGGCTGGACGGAGGGCGTTGCATTGCTTCCCTGTCTCGCCTCGGCGCAGTGGCCAACGAATCGGTGCTTTGTGCCCCAGGCTTCGGCCTGGTGCGTTGCCTATTATCTCTCTTAGATCAAAATCTTCATTTCCCGAGCTGAGGTGCTGAAACATGTGAATTTTTGAGAAAAAGATGGCCCAAAAATTTGTAGCGGCCAAAAAGTCGTGCTGAAATTAGGGACTTTATATTTTGGGGGTATTTCAGCCCCTCCGGTCAGAATTTCCCTAAAATCAATGGACCTTTCGATATTAAACTAACCGTATTTGATTGTCCGAAGCTGTAGAGTATCTCAGTATCTCGCAGGGATGGAAGATAGCGGGGAATCGAACCCCGTCCAGCTGCAATCCATTCAGTGACCTCTTGATTTTAATCAATGCGGCCGTGCACCACTTCCGATTAAAAACAATGGCTAGGAAGCTGGATAGGTGCGTTAGAATTATCCTGCTACGAAAAGCAAAAGAGCAGCTACATTCAAAACCTTAATTTCAGTTGAAATTGCAGTTCGTTGAGCGTGAAAAAAAGTGACGAAGTATTTATTTCACTGTTTTTACTCAACGCTAGATATTGATAGATTCAGACTATTCAGTGCCCTCTTGACTCTTCGGTGAATAGGTGCAGTAGAATGTCTTGGTAGAATCAAAAGGTGCAAGGAAGTTTGGGGGGATTCGGACGCGGGGAGGCGAAGTCCGTCCTGCCGCAGGATATTGGGCCAAACTGCGAATGTTTTTTGAACAGTGTTTAAACGGTCCCAGTGTTGGAACAATGTAAAATAGCGACAGCTTCTCGTGCGGGATGAACACTGTTCAACCGGTGAACGGTGTATGAACAGTACCTTTGCGGGCTGCATCAAAGAGCACATCCCACGTTGACAATTTTTCAATGCAAAGCCGCTCATCCAGGCTTGCCTTGAATCTTACCCCGCCGGACCAGTTTTCTTTCCCACTCATTTATATTCGAATTGGATGATGCAGCTCAAAAAAAACGTTCAAGCGCTGCGACGTCCTCCGACAAGTGTGACAGGCATAAGACGGGAGTCAAAAAACTATATATTTGTCTGGCCATTCTGGCCTCAAAATGGTGGCTATGGCATGAACACAGCTACCGGTGGCTGAGTACATGACACAGCCACTGTTTGGAGGGTCAGAACAGCTAGGCCAACAACTTGAACAAGAAACAAGAATGTTGGCGCGCAATCAGATAGAATAAACTTTGATGCGACTGGAATTGATTGCATCAGGAAACAAATGACTGGTCTCCGGGCACACCCAGGACAGAGTTCTTTCGACCTGGGTAAAATGGTGGGGAAAAAGTTTACATTTTTACTAGGCTCGTCCCCATCCGGAACTGGTTGGGTGATCACAGATCAAAGATCCTCGCTGATGCTCGTTACTCCCAGTACCGGCTGGGCTGTCTTGTCGTGTGTTTCAGTGATGAGTTTTTCCCCTGCCATCTCAGACATCTGACTTGGTCGAAAAACATCGAAAACACCCCAAAAGTGTCCCGAAGTGTCTTACTGAAAGATGAATGGTTTTTAATTCTCTATCAGTTGAGCCAAAGTTGTTTTTTGGGTGAAAATGGACAAAACCAAGGCCAGGAAAAATATCCCAGAGAGAAGGAATGCTGAGAGGCACTCTAAGTGTGTTTTAGAAGCTTTAACTAGGCAGAGAAAGGTGTAGACGGAGCCGCAGACCATATATTGTGGGCGGAATCAGTGATTTGATCCAGCCTGAGGAGTGCTTCTAAATATATCTATTTTCACCCAAAAAACAAATTTGCTCATTGGATAGAGAATTCAAAACGGTTCATCTTTCATTAAGGGAGTTGGGGACACTTTTTGGCATATTTTCGATGTTTTTTGGTGAATTCAAGCCTCTGAAATGGCAGGGGCAACGACGATCACCAAAAGATGCGACAAGTCGGCCCAGTCCGTTGGCAGGATGACCGTCTTGTTTGTATTTGCTCTGATGTTGGCCGTGTTTGCCCTCCGTCCATATCCGTCCCTTCGCCCGAGCCTTGCTCGGTCTTCATCCGCCAACGGACTGGTTCACGAGTCTACATTTTTACAAGCCTTTTCAAATGTATCAAAATATTTAGTTTTATTTTAAATGAAAAAGTATAAAAATAGGGCAACTTTTCGCGACGCTTTCAGCAACTAAGAAATTATTTACTTTTGTTATGGACAAAAGGCCTGCTAAAAAGTGTCCTTTCAGCAGGCCTTTAACAAAAGAAGAAAGGCCTGCTGAAAGGACACTTTTCAGCAGGCCTTTTCTCCATAACAAAAGTAAATAATTTCTTAGTTGCTGAAAGCGTCGCGAAAAGTTGCCCTATTTTTATACTTTTTCATTTAAAATAAAACTAAATATTTTGATACATTTGAAAAGGCTTGTAAAAATGTAAACTTTTTCCCCACCATTTTACCTAGGTTGAAAGAACTCTGTCCTGGGTGTGGGGGTCCTAGATAGTGCCGACGTCTGGCATGATATCACTCCACATGGCCTCCATCATTTTTGGCACAAAGCTGGTCCGTTCCAGTTGCCATAATTATATATCCTCCCCCATTTTATTGATGCGATCTTTGATAGTTTGCTTGTGGGGAATTTTCAGCTTTTGACATGAGCACCACTCACTGCTACGCACGTAATATGCCCAATTCCGATCACACTACTTCCTCACTGCCCAATTTAGATATACTCCCCATTCTTTTAATTCCGCGCATTCCTGTTGCCATTTCAGCTGTATTCCCACATCCCTACACATCCCCGTTCCCGGCGCTCCGCTTTGACTTTATATTACTCATTTTCCCCTTTCTTCTTCATTTGTTTCCAAATTCCCCATTTTTCAACATACCTCAGTATATAAATTGTGCTGTACCTACCTACCAATAGAACAGAACAGAATCGTTTCTCCCGCATCGCCTCTCGTTCCCTTCGTCGTCCTCGCTCTCGGCCCTCGTCGCTACCGTTGAGTCTCGCCTCGTCCTCGCATTTTTATTGCCCTTGTCGCTGCTTCGTTGCTTGTCCCCTCGCCGCATTTTACCCTCCTTCCTCCTGCAGCCGCAGACCTTTTCATTTTTAGAGGTTTTGCTCGCGCTCAGACGGTCGGTTGGTCCTATCAACGTGGAGGGAGGGTGATGAGTATATTTGAGCAGTTCGCAGAATTTAATATAGTCAACAGCACTGAAGGGCTGAGCACACGCAGCGACCCATTTAGCAAGCAACTCTTCGAAATCCTCCTGATTCCAGGGTTCCTACAGGTCGAAGCTCAGTGACAGTAAACAACAGAGAGAGTTGGAATGTGTACATTAGCTGCTGCTGCCTGCTTCTCAAATATTTCCTTGATATTGTTCGAGATTGCATCCAGCTTCTCCAGATATTGGACCGCCATTTCGGGCGTCATTTGCGCACTTCTGCGTGCAAGAGTAAGTTCCTCCGAGGTCGGAGGGCCATCACGATTGTTGAGAACTTTGAACAGTCTATAATGGGCCTAGAAGTGCGTTTTCAGATGCAATTGCAGTCCTGGAGCTGTATGATCAGCCAGTTTCTCAAAATACAGAAAGGCACCATGAGTACTGTGATTCATATTCCTTCCAATCTTGAATACCTTACGATTCCCAAGGTAACACTTGTAATATTTGGCGCCTGCCTCCACCGAGCCATTAATGTGTGTATCGACTCCTTCATAGAAGTAATAAATGGGATTGCACCTTTTCTGCGATGACATTAGCCGGCAATTATGGCGACGAATTCACCAGGGATTTCTGTGGTTTAGAAATTGAATACTTGATCAACGTTCCTCACACAACTAAGGGCTCCACAGGGCTCCATAATTGAAGTTCTGGTAGCCGTCTCCTAATCAAGAAATAAGGCACTCCTAAACACCTCTATTCACAACATAAAATAAATTCGGTTTATACTCGCTCTGAGGCATCAGAAGTGTGTTGAAATTTAATTTGTCGCGCTAACACCTGCGCCACGGCGCTGGTGTCGTGTCAATGCCACACTGTCACTACACGTCACCGCCCGCGTCAGCCCTGCACCTCACCCAGCCGCCAGTTTCAAACCTCACATGTGGAAGTTGCTTGTACCAGAGCAGAAAAACAAGATACAAAAAGCGCAGGTACAAATAGCGATCTGGCAGCTGACATCCTTCATCTTGCGCGGCCACAGCGCTCATGAAATCCGGTATCTTCAAAATAATACTTGCAGTAACCACGTTGTATGCGACGCACAAAGGAGGGCTCATCGTTAGCAGGGAGTAGCTATTATCTGCCCACTGATTCTCCGCTTCCATCTTCCGTGTAGAGCTCATGGGTGACCCCAAAGACCTAACGAGCAGCGATCATGTGGCGTCCATTTACATCGATACATGGATTTCATGGCGCCCAAAGACCGGTTACACAGCGCCCAGTGTCATCCAACTCTGAATTTAGAGATTAAAGCTAGCTCTTACTCGAAGAGCGAAAGGTATAAAATGTTCGAATCGTTTTGCAAGCTGATTCACGCCTCAGATGCAATTCTCTCTGTTCACAACCTTCATTGCTGTTGCCATTATGGCCGCCTTGGTCACCGCTACGCCCTCTACCAACCCTGAGCTCTTGCAAAAGAGACTTCCTCGGTGTGATGATTGCTGCACTGGCAAGGTGAATACCTGTTGTAAGCGTTGCTTGTCATAAAGGTACATCTGCCTCTATCCAATTTATGAAGTTACTGAAGAAAAATATTCTTAGTGGGGCTGTAGGCGTTCACAGAAATGTGGTTCATATTTGATATGGTTGTCAAAGACGATGCTGACTGAAAACTCCGTAGGACGGTCCAAAGTTTAACTTTTTGATGCTCATGTAAAGAAAGTAAGAGGGAGGATTGAAATGTAAAATATACACGGAACTGGGGTCCGCAGAGTACCTGACATACTAGGAATTGAGTCAGCACGAATTGTACTGTAATTTAGTAAGGAACGACTTGAATTCCCCGTCAAAATACCGAAATTCACGCACTTGGCAGTCAGGTAAAAGGAAAGATTCCAGGGGGTCGGGTCAGCATGTTTTGACCTGAATCCCAGTCCATTTTGCATTGAGTGGGCGTTTTCGGTGGCCAAATTCGGGTTGAATCCTCGGGTATTTCACGCCAAAATAGAGGGAAAAGTAATCCAATTGCTTATGAATTTACATGGGTAATTAATCCTTGCGCCGTTTGGGCGACGATCCACCACCCGATTTCAAGTTAGCCCGTTCCTTCCCTTCCCACGAGAACATCAACCGGTCGCAGGAGTCATCCGACAACGCGGAGCGACCGCTCGATGCTCACTAACAAGATCTTGTTTAATCTGCAGACGTCAGTTTGAGTATGCCACTGCGTAGGGACTTACACTTGATATGGAGACGAACGGGCCGTGACTCCGTAAGTAAAAGACCAACGACAGGTCAGCTAGGAGTGTAAAGCAGAAAACATAATGAACACGCACCTGAAATTCCGCCGAGGCTTTCAAACTCAAGGCGCCCCAATCGTCAAGCCCGAGTCCCGCTTCGAACGTTAGATGACATCGATGCATGCGAGGGGAGCATCGCGAAGGCGCGCTTCCGTGGGCAGACGCTTACTATCAGTCTCTGCGCTGGAGAACTGTTAGTATAACGGCGAACGATACACTGCTGCCGTTGGTGAGATTGAGTCTGAGCAGGATCCCGGGTATGGTTCTCAGTAGAGGAGTGGGCCTCCCCAGTAATGAAGGGCATGGAGGATGGGAAAGAGGGAAGACGAGCTCCAAGACGAGTCACACCTTTATGTGGACGGAGCTCCCAAAGCTAAGCGCTAAGCAGTGGAGCGCCGTGGAGTTGGACTTTCGGCAAGTTACAGTGGGCCGTTCAAAAAGTTAAACTCCGAGTCAAAGCACCCAAGACTGCAGGCTTCCTGCCGCGGGAACGAACGTAGGGTGACCTCAACGCTACAGGAGAGGGAGAATGCTGAGAGTTTGCAAAGCAAACGGTCAATTGATGTGATGTGCATTTCTCCACTGCCCCGGGCCCCACGTAACAGCAGTCGTACTACTCCCGAACCTTGCGCGAACCCTTCGCGCAGCGCCCTCAACAGCACCACAGCCCTAGCCCCAAAGATAAATGGATCCCCCCCCCCCCCCCATCCGAAGAATAAAATACACAGCACACAGCTTTAAGGGGATGGTGGGCATGGTGAACGTGGTGCTGGAGTCGTGCTTGGGGCGGAGTGTGTTCTCTAAGTCAATTTGGATGACGAACGACGACTTACCTGGCACGAACCGAACGATACGCAAAAAGCCCGGCTGGACGTTCTTTTCCGAATATATACCTATTGAATCTGATTCATTCCGAATTTGCGCCTTCTGAGCGACAATCCCGGACGCTTCCGGCAACCGTTTTCGCGTCATCAATGTCATCAATTCTCTTCCCTTCCTCCTTGGTTCAATCCTGCCTCCTAGCCGCGACGCGCTGGCAATTCCATACGAGACGCCGCCACTCCGTGCGGCGGCGCACATACGAGTCGCGTTCACTTCAATTGTGCGCGCCGTCCACACGAACGCATCTACTCACCGAGGGTCCAATTATTGGAATCGGCGGCCTGCGGTGCGCGTCTTCTTAGTCTCGCAACCACATTATTCATGGTTTCCCTACGGCTGTGACCCCTTTGCCTTACATTCGCGCCCTTCTGGCTTGCGCTTCACAAAAACAGTGTTCCTATCCAAAAGCCGGTTGAATGAAGACAACGGCCTGTGGCGCATGGTGCGCGTTTGCTCCTCATTGAGCGATGGGGTAGTATAATTTGATACACAATGACCCGTTCGACTCGGGAGCGGGCCATAGGGGATACAATGATTCTTTTCTTCGTTTTTCTTTTGATTCGAGTCATTCTCAATTTCTCAAGCTCCCACCGTCAGGATTGGATTGAAGGCGGTATCTAGTGCTGTGGATTATCTCACGAATCTGACGATATGGATCAATATATCTACTCCGGGATCAGCCCCAGGAATATAATTGGAACCCTGATCTTATCCAAGAAATAGTTCAAGATAATATCGGCCTGTAGCGTACGGTGCGTGCCTGCTTGCTCCTGTCACCAGCTCTACCTGGCTTAAGCCCGGCCCATTGCGATAGCAAAAAAATGCTAAGCCGGCTTAACTTAAGCAGGCTTAAGCCCTCTAAATACCACTATAGACCAGTTTGCTGAATTATGTACTACTACAGAAATTGGCTTAAATTGCGGCTTAAGCCCACCCCGAAGCCGCATAAGCCAATCCCTAAGCCGGCTTATTGCACCATTCCGCCGCCGACCATGAGTCTGAAAAAAGTCTGGCTTGAGCAGGTTTAAACCGGCTTAAATCAAAAGGCTGTAGTCTAAGCAAATATACGCGAAGAAGATTGGGAGAAGAACTCACGAAATGTTGATCGGATTCAAACAGCCGCGGCTCTAGTAAAATAATGAGTATCATGTATTAAATGTCTGGAAGCAAAGAACAATACTCACCGGGTACACCTCAGCGTAGATGAGGCGCAGTACAGAATCCAGGCCTGCCACCCGCGACTTCGGCGACTTCGCTGCCCAAGGCTGCCACTGAGTCGCAGAGTCGCAGTGCCATCAATTCGGTATCGCTTCGCGTTCTGGCAGCCACCAGCCTTTCGCTTTCATGATAGTTGGTGAACGGCAGAGTAAATGTGAAGACCATTCATGAGGTGGACATAGGCGTAGAGTGAAGAGAGCGGAGTCACGGTGTGACACATCGCATCCTTTGTTCTTGATGCCGACATCAAGCATCTTTCTTTGTCTTGCTTTGTCTTTGCTTTGTCTCATCCCTCTTCTTCCTCTCGACTTCCATGTTCCCCGCCGTCATTTCTACTGCGATTCTATCTCTCACTCAATATAACTCACCTGTGTCAGTTCCATTGGATCTCCCCACCCTCGTCTAGTGGCATGCCAATGTCCGACAGACTTTACTCAGAGTCTCAGACTCGTCCGAGTCGTTCGCCGTTGGCCGGTGGGTGGTGGCAGTGAGCTGTGGCACAACGAACAACCTTTTCTGGTGGCTATGGCTTTCTTGTTTCTATCCCATGTACTCCGATTCAAAGGCTGATTCATTTCCAGCTTCATCTTGACTTCATCCATTTTTTTTGGACTTGGTGAGTCGATTTTATACTGGCTTAAGCCCTGCTTCTCTAAGCCAGCTTAAGCCGGATACCTAGAGGATTAGGACCGTGCTTTCAGTCGGCTTACGACAGGCCCCTTGAACCCCGCAAGTCGCACTTTTTTGAGTGGAATGAGCTGGGGAGGCGTGGGCTTTGGGGAGGCTAAGGTAGGGCTTAAGCCGCGGCTTGTGGCTAATTTTGTAGTCGTATATAATTGAATATAGTGGTATTTACTAGTCGGCTTCAGCGCGCTTAAGTTAAGCCGGCTTAGCCTTTTTTTGCTATCTCGATGGGCCGGGCTTAAGCCTGGTGGAGCTGGATTCATCTTGCTCTTGCGTTGAAAGGGAGGGTTGCTGCAGGAGGACCCCCGTTCCGGAGGCGGACCATATGGCGGTACGCGTCTGCTTTTTCTTCAATTATTTTCTCTGCGTCGCATTCATTCTGAATTTCTTTGAATAAGAGTCTTTCCAGCGTCAGGATTGAAATCCCGTTCAAGGTGGGTGAATGTGGCATATTATTTCTGGCAACTCTAACTCAGACTCCAAAAGCGGACACAGCTATCCAACCGCCAACTAAATTGAAATACGTGCTGCCATATCGGGATCTTGCGCTCATCTTTTCGGCCGAATTCTTTTTGATCGAGGCGCATTCAGTCTCCCTATTGCATCCCGCCCTGCTCGGTTCCCCCTGAGGGATATTTCTCGTGGGTCTGCCCTGTAGACAAAGGCATCTAGCCAAGAGCCAGGTAAGGGAACTAACTACTGACCTATAGTGCATGGTGCGCGCCCGCTCTTATTGAGGTACAAAGACAAGTTGATCCTCGTTCCAGTTGGGACGGGCATATTGGAGTCACGCATATTTGATTCATTGTGAATCTGGTTCAACTCCAAATACTGATGCATCTACACGTCCACCAGTTGGGTGGGATAATAGGCCTGTAGTGCATGATGCGCACCTTCTCTTCTTGCTGTGTTAGTGGAATAATGTCAGTGCAGGAGGACCCTGTTCGACTCGGGGACATGTAGCGATGCCCGTGGCCCGGCCTCAGGCCATCAAAGCCGCGAAGCCAAGCCCGATGCACGGCTTCGTCGGGCCCAGGGCTCGGGCTCGAGATTTCTGAGGCCCAGGCCCGGCCGCCAAGCCGCGGCCTCGAACCGTAAGAAACCTTGTCTATTTTATCTTTAATCTCCTACGCAATGTCGCGGAATTTCCTCCGAAATATTTGATGTCTAGCTTGCAATCTCACCGGGCCTTCAAATCTCTTCGGATTGTTATGTCATCGACTCCAAAAAAAAGTGTGATGTGCCCAGATTTTGTATTCCGTGAGCTGAGTGTTTTTTTGGACTTGATAGACTTCCAGAAGTTTGTGTAGACGACAAGTAGGATGATAGCAAATTGTTTTATTGATGATAATAGAGAGGTACACCACTCGAAATTCTAATATCCTGTCTGTGTACCTGAGGCCGCGGCCTGAGCCCAGGCCGGGCCGGGCCCTGTTTGCGGGCTCGGGCTCGGGCTTCAGATTCTTGAAGCCCAAGCCGTCCCAAGCCGGGCCCAAGCCGCGACTTTCAGGCCGGGCCGGGCCGTGGGCATCACTAGGGACGTGCCATGATGGTAATGCAGATACATCTTTCTTGGATTCTTTTGGCCGAAGCACATTCAAAGTTCTTGAATCACATTCGTTCTCATTTTTATTTTTCCAGCGTCAATATTCCCTCCCCTTTGCGTTATTACGCTTGCGTTCTGGTTTAGGGCTACCTGCGGCCGATAATTTTTCTTCCTCTTCTCTTTTTCTTTCTTTTATCCTCCCGCTGCTCAGCTCCATTCTCTTTTTCTTGTTATTTTGATCCAGTCTTTATTCCGTTCTTCCCTTCCGCTTGGCTGCTTTACGTTACTCCGCCTGCGCGTTCGGTTTGATATCAACTGTTGCCACCTGAGCTTAAAGCGCTTCGTGCAAAATTGGTGTCGGCAGAAGAAGATTGGCCGGACGGGCGCAACTCAGTACACGACAAAACGGTGGTGGAACAAGCAAGGCTGTACGGTGTACCCAAATTCTTTCACCGATCAACACGGCTGTCCATTATCAAGGGGTATTCGCCGTTCCACCGAAGGCGTTGGGACATTTCACCAACGGCGAACAATGGAAACAGATTCACGGGTTTCCTTTAACACCTGCCTCCGCCGTTGTTATCGAGTTCCGCACGATACATAAGCTGTAGATTGACAAGTGGGCCGTCGACGTGACTGGTTCATCGTCCGGCCTTCGAGTTTTCCTCTCGCCCTCTGAGCTGGTGGGTGCAGCCTATTGAGCGGGTCTGCGCATCTCATTGGCTTTATGTAGCCGGCAGCTGAGGCCCACGCGACCCATCCTTTTGACATGCTTAACGTATTCACCCATCCGGCCACCGCCCTTCTACTTGCAACAAGCAGTAAATTCATTCTGATGCGGTATTTAGCATTTCTGGTCAACATGAGTGCAGAGAACTTATGAACTTACTCTACCTTTGCTTTACTTATTGTTGCCGAACTTTACTTGTACGCCCAAGTTCATCAAGCAAACGCGAACAAACTTACTTATGCGATCAATGCGATCAAGTTGGGCAACGCCGTCGTTTAACCGCAGGCACCGCACGGGTCGATGAGGCGTATCTGAGAATTTATCTGGATCAATGTAAGCGGAAAGTAAACCTCTGAACTAGCTTTAACTTTGCTTTACTCACTGTTCTGTCGCTAAAGTTAACTTGCACGCCTAAGTTTAAATCAAGCAAACATGACCAAATTTACTTATGCCATCAATGCCATCAAGTTAAGCTGCTCCTTTGACCCCAGGCACCGCACATAGGGTGAATACGGCAAACTATGCACAATGTTCAAACTTTTACAGTCAAGACCCGTTGACTCATCAACTTATTGTGACTTACTTGACTCGCTTTTGTGCTACATGCGCTCCAAGTCCATCATCTAACATGCACAAGCTTACTTATCCCATCACTCCAGCCAAGTTACACCTGGTACAGAGTGTGTTTCCGAGTATGGGGCTCAATCTGAGTGTGCAATGTCTTATTCAATGCGGGCAACCATGAATTGCAAGGAATTAGTGGAGCTTTGTTATAGATATACAGACTTTCCCTACTCATTGATACTCCACTCACGTTGGTTATTTATTAAAGCAATAACGCGGGCACCATTCCTATCAGATATCACGGCGCTTCCCGATGCGTGGGATTTCAACACGAGTCACATGGGTTGTTCAGGTTCCGGAGCGACGTTAGAGTCATTCTGAGGAGATGAGTCACTTGGAGTACTTATGACTCATATATCTAGATAGTTTATATAAACCTGATGTAGCCCATCATGGAGGATAATATCTTTACTCAATACTATCATCTTGCTTTCCCCACCTCACTGCATGAATTAAGTGCATTCGAAGTAACGCTACAGAGCTTATTAGAACCCACTACGCTACCTTCCAGGTGATAGCTCCACGCTCACCTGGAAGTTAGCGCTTCTGCTGTCCTAAGCAAGTAGTTAGACGGTTTACGCCTGCTTGCACGTCGCTTGAGGTATTAAATTACTCAAGCGTCGGCAGTCCCAATTAAACTCAAATCAATTAGTAAGTACTTAAGTGAAGAGATTTTAGAACTAATAACAGGTACTAAATTCGCAAATAAGCCGAATTTACCCGTATCTCTAACAAGCTTGGATCAAAGTATCTAATACCCGGCATCCTCTCCTTCGCTATCGAGGATGACGCGACGACGCACCGCCGCAGTTGAGGGTGGGACCGGCTGTCCTTTAGACTTCGTGGCTTGTGTTGGGGCCGAATGGATGTGCGTGCCGGAGTCTTGTGTGGAACTTTCTCCCCTTCCGCCTCCCGCCCGTCCTCTGACCGCTTCCGTTTCAGTGAAGATGACTTACAAACCAATTAAGCTCAGAGAATGCATCTTCGCACTGCCTTACTTGCCTTTACTTTACTGTACTTAACTGTTGCTTTTACTTTACTTTACTTGACAAATTAACTTACCCAGCCAAAAGTAAAGTAAAGTAAATTTTGTATGGCTAAGTTAATTTGCATAAGTTACTTTGTGAACCACCAGTGCGCCGCGTTCCAGGCATCTCCCGTATTCATGCTGTTGGTCTGAAGATTTGGGGATGTCATGCGTCCGAGGCATGCCTATGCGACCGAAATATTTTGAGCGACTCGATCTCAATCGTATGGGGACCAACCTTTCCGAAATAAATACACGTACTGACTCACGGCAGTGCTTGGATAAATTCTAGGCATCTTCCAAAGTCATGGGGCCAAGAAACCTTGAGCGATCCGGGCTTAATCGTATGGCGACGCATCGAATGCGCCACGTTCCAGGCATCTCCTGAACTCATGGGGCGGAGATATTTTGAACGACTCGGTCTCAATCGTACGGCGACCAGCCCAGAAAGGATATATGAACCAACTCACTGCGGTGCTAGAAGAAATTCCAGGCATCTCCCGAACTCAAACCGTTAGCCTCAAGTTTTGGGGCTGGGATGCATCCGGGGCATGCCGCACGCCGATGGGACCAAGATATTTTGAGCGGCTCGCTCGCAATAGTATGGCGACCAATCGAGTCTGTGCGCCACGTTTCAGCAAAGCATAAGGATAGATGTATGGGCGATATATTGTGCAAAAACTACTCGTTTTTTTGCATCTTTTCCCACCTCTCTTTCCTGCAGGCAACCACAACTCTGCAACCATGTCTGCAACTTTTGGTGCTGCTTGCAACTGCAATTTTGCTTGCAAACTTGGGGTGTTGGCTTCTCAACTGTTTCCTTCATCCTAGAGGGCAGCCCCACACCATTTTACTTACACTTCAGACTTTTCACAGAAAGTGTTCTACTTCAGACTCGCCCTATTTTGAAGGTGTTGTCTAAATCGGCGATGATATATCTCGATGTAACGCTGTCTTCTCTTTCTTTTTACCGCTTTCAAGCTTTTCTCCACTGTTTCCCAGAAGTTTAATAGAATTCCAGCGAATTTTGAGAAGCTTTCACCCAGGACGTCTTCGAGAAATACTATTAGCACACCAAAATATGAACAGTATTACTAGTTGGACACGGCAGATTCAGATGAATTGTTAGATATCTGAACTTTGAAGGTGCATCGGCAGACTGGTTCATCTCCACAAATCTACAGCAGCTCTGGTGTAATATTGCATGTTAACGCCAGCCTGATCTACCCTTTACAGTGCTTGGTGAACTCTGGCAAAATATCAAAAACCCTGGTAAAGTTGTGTCAGCCTGGCGTCGATCACCAGGTCACGTCAGATATTCCCGGTTTTGGTGATGTACCCTGCGTTCAATTACCAAGTACACGTACAGCCCATGTAGATGAAATGGCACGTCACCCAATCAGTTGCAAGATCGCGATGATGTTCTTGGACGCTGGAGGTTTGAATCCTCCTTCGGGTTTGAGTGGAAGCCAGAGCCTTATATGGAAACTCTTTTGAGTTGCGGTGATATGACGGTGAGCGGTGATTATTTTATTATATCATTGTTGAGACACCAAGAGTATTTGCTGAGGAACGAAGAGCACAGGAGTCCAGGTTCCTAAATCCACGCGTACATGTACTTTCCCTATTGCGTCCAAGTAAATCTTTGAGTGCTTCTTACGAGCGAATTCAGGGAACCATAATAAACCAGTGGCTATGAGGAAGAGTGATATAAGACCGCCGATGTTCGCGGATTAATTAAGTCGTCGTTTATAGCTGTACTTGGCCGCAGAATTAGCCATCGGCCAACTGTTGACCGCGACATAACTGCGAGAAGCTACGCAGGAGCTGCGGCAGGTTGCTTCTAATTTGAGCCATGATAGTTCAACTGCGGCGCCGCAGGTTCATGTGAACATTTTGTAGTTTGGACGGCGCGCAGTGGTATTAATGGGGAGCAACGGCGATGCAGGTGGGACAGTAGATCGCAGTCGAGTGTGTGAAGAGAAGGAAACCAAACGGAGATGACTCGGTTAAACGGAAGAAAAACCAACCAAAGTCAAGCAGCATGTGCTGATGCAGAAAATTAACGAACTTGGAGGGTTCAACTTCGACGCTGAAAAAACAAGCTTCATTCCACTTTGGAACTCAACCTTTAGAAATTTCGGTTAAACACGGCACGTGCCTCGGGCGCGGCTTCGACACGACCACGCAAGACCAAACATGTATTGAATTAAGCCATGCCTCGTCCCTTTATCAGTGGTATAGCACCTGAAATCAGGCTAAGTTTCTTTTGTCGCGCGCATTTGGGTGCAGTGGACTTGCGTGCTGCGGTCGTAAGCAAGCGCACGTAAGCGGATGAAAGGACATCAAATAACAACAGGGCCAAATAAGCGCCAGACTTTCTTCCGACCTCATCGTCGGACTTGAGGCTCAATTCGTATATCTGCAACATACTTGTCTTGGCATTCTTGCTCAGCATCCTGTGAGGCACATTGATTCGTCCAATTTTTGGAGATTTTATGACGTATCCTGAACTTTGAAGGAGTTATTTCCGAAGGGAGAATACTTTTCTCGTCTGGTGTGAGTCATTTAGCACGTGCACGTTTACGAATTATTCACCGTTTAAAACTCAGTCGAGAGTCCGGTGTCATCGGTCCGTCGCGGCTACTTATGAGGCGTCCTCACGGCTCTTCGTCGCAGCAAACCCACCAAATATGTCTAGCTGGACTACCAAACCTCGCACCTGTTCCTTATGTCGACAACGAAAAATTGTGTGCAACGTTATCTTGACATTTATTCATAAGGCCCTCCGGGCATCCCCTGGTACCTCCCAGTACGACCTGAACGCACTCAACCGACTGCTGGATGCCATATATATCACAATTCAGATACAATGCCACGCTAGAGCACAAATTGGACCCGAACTAGTCATCCAATGCCGCGCTAACTTGAAAGGATTAAAAGTAACCGGGGAGACTTAGAGTATAAATTGCTTGTGTCAATCTTCGTTATCCCATTAATCCTTCCTTCCATGTTCACAGAAACGACTAAGACATCTGAACCCTGTACACCACAGAAGCCGTTCCTGCCCCACTTGGGCCAAGGTAAGATTGATTTGTTCGTCATGTCCCTCCACACCACCCCACTTCCAGTGCCCGAAGCCGCGGAGACTGGGTTGTAGACTCGTAACCAGTCTGTAAAACAAATGCCGAAAAAATGCGGCGAGCGCTTCGGTGTTCTACAGACTGGTACATCTCGGGAAAGGGGATTGAGCTGCCAACGGAGTTTGAAAAAATTGGCAGGTGCCGCGATCGGCCGATAAGCGAGCCATCAAAATCGATCAATTCTGCCCCAAACTCGATGACCTTTCCTGCTCTTCCATCCGCAATGAAAAAAAATCTGAAGAAGCAAATGTACTTATTTCTAGCATATAAAGGTTCATGACAATTTGAATTTCCTTAAATTTCAAAGTGCAAGAGAGAACACGGGCCTCAGCCAAATTTTAAACTCCGCTGTCAGCCCGATGCAAGATCCCGAGACGTACCAGTCTGTATACAACGGAAGTACTTGCCACATATTTTCGGTATTTTGTATACAGACTGGTCACGAGTCTATGTGGGTTGTACGCCACCTCGCCGGGTAGTAGATGCCGCACGGTTGCGTCCATTCCGCGGTGTTAGGCTGATGCGTTTACTGCCCCTGCAAAAGGGGTGCGTACAGCATCCGCGGAGACTCTCCAGCCGTTCACGACAGTCTGATCTACAGTAGGATGAACATTGAAACATGCCAGGGTATTGGCAAGTAATCGCATTCAGCTGGCCCGTATGGGTGCCGGCTAAAAACAATTTGAAAATCTCGGATCATCTGGACGTCGTGAACGTGATTTTTTCCCCCTGTCAACAGTTCAGCCATCGTACAAGAAGAGTTGGGAACGCCTTACTGGGACACTCTCGTGAGTGAAGGTCATGTACCTTTGTCCAACGACATCCCATCTACCAGAGTTTCTTCCGGAAGCAGAAAGTCGAAAGCCCAGCAGCTCTATCATAGCCTTCGCCCATTCCTTCTCGTGAGTGTGGGATGTTAGAACATTGGAATTGTCGGGCACGTCAGCGCGACTCTGCAGGGACAGGGCGGCGAGAGCACCAGAGCCTGGCAGTGTATTATAGAAAAGCCTGTAATGAGAGAAAGTGCAAACATTAATAAGCTCTAGTTAGAGGTGTGTCCTTCTATATAAAAGCAGAGCCATCCACCCAGGGGCTATCAGTGACCAGGATGTTCTCAACGACGATCAAGAGCATTGGCTTGTTTGGCCTACTGTACCATTTCGACCAAAGGTTCAGGTGACGGTGACACCCATTTTTTTTTGATGTGTGCAAAAATCACCTTAAATCACAAGAAAATTTATCGGCCATCCCGGACATCGAAAATTTCCAAATTGATGAACCTTTGGTCGAAATGGTACATTATTTTGATCCCACAACGTCGACGACCTCTCGACGTTGCCATCAACGATGCGCACAAACCTCGCATTTTCGACCTGAAAATGGACAGGATAACTGAAGGCCTGGTCCTTGTATCTACCCCTACATTCTTGTCTGCCCCCAACCTGAAATACAGCCTCCAGGTGCCCCCAAAGCCATTTTTGGCCCAGGCTTCAGAACTGTCGATTCTTGGATCCGAGCGTGCGTCATTCATCGGACTGTCAACCAGTGTCATTAACAGTCTAACTAAATCGTTCCCCATCGTTTTCAAGCGGAGAGACGGCCTGGACGTCCCTCGCCGTCAGATCCGGCGCCACCCTCGCTCCCTGCCTGATTTCAGCCCTCCATGCTCTCGCAGCATCGTAAAACAGACACGGACAGGTGTCCCCCTCTCACTCTATCCCAGACCAATGTTCCCAGGCAGAAATTCGGCCTGTAGGCGCCGCTGCATCCAGATTTGGGACCCGACGCTCGCCACTTGTTTCGTGCCTCCGCGGTTGTGCAGAAGCTCGGATGGGTGTGTGCTCAATTGCTAGCACACTGTGTCATCCACCCTGCTTGGAGCGATAACCGCTGCCGCAGCTTTCGGCGCTCCTCGCTCCCCCGCCGGATTTCCGCCCCTTGTGCTCGCGCACCCTCTCGACCCAGCTGGGGACATGTGTTCGGACTAAAAACAGCGTCGTCCTGGGGCTTTGGCAGGCAGAGATTCGGCACGCTGGCGCTCCCCGCCTGATTTGCGCCGCCGGGGAAGCGGCTCGAGATGGTACCCGCACGCATCCCCCAGCCTGGTGAGTCATCCTGCTCGCTTCACAGACAAATGGCCGCCCGCACATCCCGCACCAAAAGGGTACTGTAATCGGCACAAGTGTACTGTGTACATACATATGATTTAAAAATATGCTTCACTCTCCCATTGTTTGCTCCCGTGCACCTCATTTGCTACGGCCTTGAATGTAGCCTCTAGATTTACAACTCACAACGGTCGACATGCGTTGAAACTCGTTGAAAGCGATCAGGTAATGAAAAATAAAATAAAGCGTGCACTACAGGATTCGAACAGGCGACCGAGCCAAGTAACGGCATGCAGTAGCCACACACTTCGCCAATTACAATTATAGGGACCACCTCAACAACTATATCACCAGCGTGTTTAAGTTTAATATTTAAAAATAGTTCACAACACAGAACGCGTCTTCTATGTACGTGTCGCACATGGCGGACCAGACTTGCGAGAAGACAGAAGGTCTTGAAACTAGACTCCGCTATCTCTGAGTGTGATATTGATATCAGAACACTGGGCACAAGATTTAAATACATCTGGGGACTGGAAAACCAAAAGTTGAATGGTGCGGGTGGATTTTGATATGGCTGATCATTCCAGAAGCGTGGCCCAGTTTAGGCATGTTGTCTTAGTCCGAAATACAGTAGACATAGTGTCTCAAGAAGATGGTGGGCGAAAGGTTCAGTTGAGCCGCAGGGGAACTGCATAAAGTTGCAGCATGATTCACAAGTGGTTGTACACAATATAGGGGACACAGCAGGACTCATATAAATGCGATATGTGCTCACCTCAATTTTGGATCTCCAAGCAACATTCCGTGGTACTGGAGAGAGAATAGCGCGAAGTGTCACGCTGTGACCCAGTGACAACGTGTTGACGGGAACAAAGAGGGACGCGTCTTTTACGTGTCGTACAATGCCGAACCCAATTCTGAAGATTTAAATAGACTCCATTGTGTTTGGATCGCGTTTTCCTTCCGGGAACCGATACCTAAGTATGAATAAGATGAACTGGTTACGGAATAAAGTGGCCGGATGTATTGCTTTTTGCACCGGATATTCTCGGTTGCGATGGCGTTCCCATTGATTTTAATACAGCGACTAATATGTTGCGCCGGAGCTGGAATGCAGTGGTCACTCACGATCGGCATTTGGTGTGGGCGGGATTATATTAAAGAACTTAAGTGGCAGACCATCGGTATGCTCTGGATCCCAGCCAATGGCAACACTGCACTGCCAACATACTATCTTATTAATAAATGATTGAGTGGACACGGTAATGGGCGTGATCTAGGGGCCGGGCCCAGTCGGCAGTTTCACTGCAAGGAGCCTTAAAAAAGGCAGGAACACAACAAATTGAAAAGTACGAGCAGATAGCGATATAAGTGGTGGTTCAAACTTGATGGAGTGATTTATGTGAGTTATCCCACCTGGGAAATAAATCTTCAGCGGTCGAGAAAAGAATGTGATTACTTGTGTTACTATGTCATAGGCTTACAATATCCGGCAAGGAGACGATCGGGGGGAGGGAATTAAATGCATGAAATAGGATACCTGAAACAGCGGAATATACTTGCTGCAAACAAAACACATGTAAAGGTGGCACATTTCCAATCAAGCCATGTGTACGGCGGCACACAGCCGTTGTATGTGGACAGCCCACATCTCCAGAACCTAGACCCTTGTCGCAGATCGGCAAGGAACAGCAGTACAAACCTTATGTTCAGTGCCTAGATTTTCGCAATGGAGGGTACACTGCAGCACAAAGGTGTGTCCTTGATTCCCGTGGTCCAGCTCCAAGCGTGCTTGATTGGCGTATTCGGCCCATGTAGACTTGGAGAGGACAGCTGGATGGACAGGCCACGCGTAGATTGTGCTTGGCAAGAATTTTGCTTTGATCCTAGCCCCTGAGGACCAAGAATCAATGTGGCGCGACTGTAAACTAGCTGAGAAAACTGTGGACCCCTGTTGATCAGTCATCAGATTTGACAGGCGTGAGAGGATTTAGACTCGGAGTTCGGACCGACACGATCGAGTGCATAAACGCGGCTGCAATAGACATGTTTTATTTCTGGTTTGGAGACCTGGTACCTGAGTCGGTACCAGGAATATCTTCGCTTCTGACTAAATCTGCAGCGCTGTGATGGCGAAGATCCCTGCGGGAGGTGCAAGAAGAGCAGGACGCCTGTGAAGTGCACATATGGTGTTAAGGTGCCTGTTCCTCCACGATGCGAATGGCTACCGAAAGGAGGTCAGCGGAATTAATTTACCCAAGCCTTCTGCCTCTAATCACGATCTCCCAAAGCCGCCTGTTTGCGATGCAGGTATGTGCGTTGACTGCTTCCAGACTACGTTTTTCTCAGATAGTGATGTTCACAGAGAGCAAAAGAGAGTTCGCAATTTTTCCTCTATTATCTATATATTCTAACGGTAACTCTAGAAGTGCAACGGTGCTGTGCCATGCCTTGCGTGCACAAGAGCCCGTCCACCAAGTGAATGCCTTTACAGTGAACCTTCCTGGGCCCAATCGAAACGCGAGAGAACTCATTCTGCGGAGGACTCAGCAGGACCAAGTACATCTTTGTCGCAGCTGCCGGATCCCGACTGCTCTTCATCTGCCCAATTCTGGTCTCCATCCTGCAGCATAGATTCAGGACTCGATGGATTCGCGGAAAGTTCTCTATTCGAATCTTCGGGCTCGACCTATTTCGACCTCGATTTCATGAATGACTTTGTCCCCGCGCCGGTCATAACGGATTTGACCGTTTCCGCACCAGAAACTAGTGTTCTGTGCGTGCGCAACTCTTTCGGAGAGTTCGTACCTCCCAGGGCTGTCCAGTCACTTCTGTTTCCATCCCCCTCGTGTATCTCTCGGTCCAGCTCCACAGCCGACGAACGACCTATCTGGCATGTCCGTATCTTTCTTCCGCTGCATTGTCATTTTTATAACCATTCCACAGACGCAGCCGCTTTCTACGCCATGGCTGGCAATACGGACTCTCTCTGAGCACCCCGAAGTGGAATGCCCTCTGCCAAGAGGATCAGTCCGGCATCATTGTGCACCCCACGCTGGTGAACATGTGCCAGGTGATGGGCTGCCTCCTCACCAGCCACCTTCAGCACCATACATGGGTGTACCACACAGGCCAGACGATCGCAGAGGAGGAGCAAGTCTCTCTGATCTTGGGGTCTTTGAGCGCTGGCCCAGGAATTGCGCCCGATCCCTTGACATCTCTACAGGCGTATGTATATCTGGCAAAGTACTTTGTTCAGAAAGGGGACGTCAATACATTTGAAGCATTAATCTGCAAGGGAGGAGAAGTGGTTGAACAGAACGAGGCTGTGCTGGGTCTCGTGGAGAATCAGCCTCAACCTGAACATCGGGTTGTCTGCGATGCGACGTATTTCTCTCCGCACAAAGTTGAAGATGAAGGCCGTGCCACGTTCTCGGCGTTGATGTTCATTGACATGATCAGGACTCTGGTTCTAAAGCTTCCGTCCGTTCTCAACGCAGCGCTCTTCTCAAAATTCACACGCATGGCTGTAAGTGTGTTCCGTTCCACTGGGTGTCTTCCCTACTCACACTAGTCCCAGAGAAAGAATCGTACCTGTACGGACGTGGTATTCCTCCGATCGAAAAGCGCAATGTTCCTCATCGAAAGCCAGTTCATGGTTTCCGCATGGAACAAATCAAAATTGAGTAAGTTCCCCGCCAAATACTCCCCGTCTAGTCTCTAATCACACAACTACAGGCTCCTCCGTGTTCCCCACCGAATGGTCCCGCGGCTACTGGGATCTAATCGAAGACATCCACGCGCACCTCAAAGTCATCAATTCGTGCTGGGCTCAGGTCTACACGATTCCGGAGCTCCGCACGGTCTATCCAATGTTGAAATGTGTATGATATTGGCGCTCACGGCGATGGTGGAGCTATTTGGCGTGCTGGCTCCGTTCCTTTCGGAGTCCCGCCGTCACCATCGCGAAGCCGTGAACGCCGTCGTTCGGATTACGAGCACATTTTCTGCGGCTGATTACCAGTTCCTGGATCCTGCGCTGGCGGTAATAAGTTTTACTTCAGTTTCAGATGTTCGCCATACTAACTCGAAATATAGGTTTGCTGGGCTATAGCTCAGCGGCCAGTGGGCAACGGAGACGCGGAGACTGACGATGTTGGAGCGACCGACGGACCCAGCGACAGTCAGCCGTCAGTGGTACTGAATGGACTCTTCTACCCTTCGCTTTAATTCGCCAAGGATTAACAGAAGGCTGAGTCCATGCTTCCAGCGGTGCATGGAGGGTCGCGTCGGATGCCTACATAACATGTTTGTTAAATGCGCAGATATATTTATTTGAGCGCACCTGCAATCTTGTGTGGCGACGGGAGACCGTAACGTGCTTGGCAAGCGGGATCCTGCAGATCAACCACCGAGAGAAAGAATGCACTGAGCGGAAGCTCTATACAACCCGATGCGGTTCCGTCGATTATAAATGCATTAAGTTGTGGAGTGATGTGAAGGAGATGCACGATGGCGATGAGAGTCTCGCCACGCATAAACCATCGAATTGGCAAAACGGGGCAGACTCCACCATTATTCAAATGTGCAAGGCAAGGTTCCTCGACATAGTAGTCCTTGCCGTTGACATCCCGTGCCATAGGCACTGCAATATTAGCATCCACTTCGTCTTTCCACTTCGCTGCCTGGCGTGCTTCCTCTAAGCGTTCTCCAGTATCCTCGGGGTAGAGATGCAGGTGAGGGCGAATGAGCGGATTCGCAAATTCCTAGAAATAGATTACCCTTCGACGAGCAGTAGAAATTGTAAAATGTTGCGTACATGTGAAATTATCTTATACCAGTCATTTATTGCAAAACAGTTGCCCAGTTTGCCTTCGACAAGGCGAGTGTTGAGACCGGCAACATCTATGATGTCGTCGCGATGATTTTTGACTTGCTTAATGGTTGGCTGGTTTGTAACCCCGTTCTTCTTTGCATACCAACGTGTCGCGTCAAGCTCTTTTTCCAAGAAGCACGAACGGGGAAATCCACTCATGACATCCAGAAGGCACTCCTGGAATCCTTTATCACAATCGGAATTCGAGTAAATTGGTAGTTGGCACCTTCTTACTTTCCCAACACCACCAATCATCATCCATTACGAGTTGTGGAGTATTTCCGGGTGCAAAAAACTACGCTAAATCAGCATCATATTCAGACGGAAACTATTCACTCACGGCGCTGTTCTTTCGTGAAACGGGGATCATGCGCAGCGAGAAGTTCATGCAGCGGTGGCACCCCTATTGGCCCGTCTCTCGGTGGGTCTGGATCCTCAAAGTAAGGGAGATAGTTCATGTCCGGTGCATCTTCCGAAAGTGACGGTCGGTTCAGTGCCATTTACCCCCGCATAATCATTGTAGATTTGATCCTCATCGTCGGAATCGAGGGCTGGGCCATGAATGGAAGGATGTGGACTAAATCCAGCGTCCTCAATATCGTCATGAGGGGTCCATTGAGATCTTGAAGGTGGGGAAGGATGGGAATCCACCCAATAGTCATGCAGGCCACGCTGAGATGCCGAGTAGGGAGATTGTGGAACATCTTCGTCATCTAATATTTGCGATTCTCGCACATTCAACGGGGGCTGGGACAAAGGTCGTGCTAAGAGGGGTGGACTGGGCAGATTTTTGTTGCGGTCTAGCCTGCGGACATGACTGACATGAGCCGTGGTGTCTTCATGGCGGACCGCGCGCGAGAGCGACATGGCTTCACTGCTGGAACAAATATTGCATCTCAAGGAGCCTGACCGGGTTGTTGTAAATCTTCGATGAAACCGATTTAATTGGAATTTTATTGCCGTAGTAGGAGAACACACGGTGGGGGTTAACGAGAGAAGAATCAGAATCTATGGCCATGCGACTGAGTCCTATGAATCCGCCGCAAAACGAGGCTGCCCAGCACAGAAGCAATAGTACAGTGAGAGAGACAGCCCGAAGCACCAGTAATCTCATCGAATACAGCCGCCTGTCGACGCGTCGAGGTGCTCTGACCAGGCGCGTATGTACGAAAGGCAAGAGGGCAAGTTGTAAGAATCCCACGTGAGATCTCTATCGGATTCCCATCGGCAATACCGGGCCCACAAGCCGCCTCTCAAAGATCAGGAAATGGATCATTGATTTTCGACGAGCCGCCAAATCAGCGGATTCCAACGGGAGTATTGCTGAAACATGAACGGATCTACATTGTAATGTCGAAAGCCATCAATTCCACTTGGATTCCTATGTCATCCGGGCTAGCCGTGTAATCAGCCGTGTTTCTGGACAGTGCATGGATTGCTGCACACATTTGTGCGTGTGTAGAGCTTTCTGATCCAATCTCCAACTTCATATACTATGTAGCCAGCTAGACCATGAAATAGAGTAAAATCCGTCTCTTGGGAAGGGACAGTGGACTCGTACAGCCATGCGAAGCAGTGGCCTACAAGCCAAGTATACTTCTCTATCTTTCTTCCCTCCACTGCATCTCACCCCCACCGTTCTGCAATATGTACCATTTGTCTTTCCTATTACTCCTCTGTCTCGGCGTGCCCCCCCCCCCCCCCCCCCCCCCCCCCCACCCCCACCCCCGCTCGGAGCCGTCGGCTCGCTTTGTCTGCGACGGGCTTCATACAACACAAACATCGAGGTTCCAGAGGCATGTATATAATCGGACTTTAGAGACACCCGAGGCTTGATGGATCGCCACACCTGGTTTCCTTAGCTAGAGGTGCTTCTCGCAGGTGCTGATACTTCAGCAGACGCTGCACGACACCTCTTTAGTAGTGCTACTACCCTCCCACCCCCATGTCTACCCCACCGCAAGTGGTGATTGATGATGCCAGCATCTGCGACTCTTCAGCCTCTAGAAGCTGCTTTACATTCACTGGGCGACAATGGGCGGTTCAATCTGATAACCCGGATACATTCCTGCGGACCACCCCACTCGGGAGCGGAAATTTTGATAATTTTGTATACTCTGTGACTTTTACTGGTGCGTGTACTGAAGCCTCCACAAGGAGTGTGGAGTTGAGGGAAACCTGATACAGGAACGGCCATTGAGATCTTTGGTCAGATCCACTGCGAGGCGCCGCCGTGCGAGTTCTACTTCTCGCTGGATGGTGAACCGCCTACAAGGGGTTCAAACGAGGAGACCTTTCGCAGCATATTCGATTGGGAGCCGAGAAGATTGGCAGAGTACCCCAAGCACGCACACATTTCGGATATCCAACACCACCAGCAGCCTCGTGGTTGACTACGCCCTCGTCGACGAACCATTGAACACTCCACTTGAGGGAAAGGGGAACCTATGGGCAAAATATCAACAACACGGCAGTCGTGTACCATGGTGCTTGGAATAAATTTTACAACACTGAGAAAACGGGTGAGAGCATGCAAAGTATGTCCTCCAAGTGGGAAGTAAACACCCTAACTAGGTTGGGTTATAAAGATGGAAGGTAGCTTGGGTAACATTGGGACAAGATTTAATTAGTTACCTCAGGGGGACCAAAAATTGTTACATGTAAGGGTTGCTTGGTACGGTGGTTAATGATGCTTCTTTTTCAGAAGTGGGGAAAACCAGGGAGGTTGCGGGTTCAATCCCCATCTTGAATGCCTTTTGCATTTACCATAAAAGGGCAAACACAGCCACCTCATGTATTAACGCAATTCATACACAATGAGTTTCTATAAGACAAGCCTTATGTTAAAGAAAATGAATAGCAGGTTGTAAAAATGCCTGGGTAATGTCGGGCAACTGTGAGATTCTTTTCTTTAACCACAGTGCTTCTAGTAAAGAAAGCTGAGGAAAGAGTAAAACCACTATTTCAGTAGCAATTTCAGCCAGATTGGGAGCAATTTGAAGCCTCATCATTTTCTATAGTCTGACAGACCTGTTAAAGAAAGAAAAGGTGCAAAATGGAGCCCAGCTGCCCAATTTGACAAAAAAAAAACAGGTTGGAACCAAAAAGCCAGGTTGGGAGAGATTTGAGGGTTTGGGTACAAGAAATAGGGCTAGGGTGGCCAAATAGGGCTTAGGGTACAAACGAATGGGTTTAGGGGTGGCAAATAGGGCTTGAAAAAAGTGCGAAATCAGGCCCATTCAAGAAAAAAGCCAGGTTGGAGCTGATTCAGACCAGAAACACAAAAAAAAAAACACATTCCCTAAGATTGGCCAAAACATTTTGTTGCTTTAAGGCGGTAGCGGCCTTCTTAAAGAAGACAACCTGGCCCCAGGTTGTCGGATCAGATAGTTAGCCTAACCCTAGAAAAATTAAGGGTACGTACCGAGGCCGCCGGGACCTCGCGTGAATGGGTCAACCAGGGTTTTCGAGGTCGCGGAATGCGGATATGGCGTCGGCGAAGCGATCGGGACGTGCCGGCGTGGCAGTACGCACAACGACGCAGAGATGCGGACATGCGAGCCTGTTTTGAGGCCAGTACACGCGTGGTCACAAGTCTTGGGATGTAGAGGCGATGTAGTGCGCCTCACCAGAACTAGAATTGGGACAAACGAAGATGAATTCGCGCGGGGCCAAGGCGATTAGTCGAAAAAGGGTGATGAAAATCGAAATACGAGTGCATATAACATGCCTATACCCCTCGGAAACGCCCCAAAACCTCTCTCTTCTCTGCCTCACCACTTCTCCCTCGAGCTTCAGACGAAACCGACTTGGAACGGAAGGTGTTGGGACGACATGGTGGGCGTTCCACGGTGACGCTCAGTTGGTGCGCTATTGGCGAGACGGAAAAGGCGGCTGGCGCGGTTTTCGGAGTATAATACGTAGAACTGGACCCAGCCCGAGGGCGAGGTGGGTGGTAGAGGATTTGGGCCAGCTAGCAGAGCAAAAGCAGACCAAAAGCGTCAGGGGGACTGAAAATGGCGCCGCGGCCGCAGTTCTGAGCGTACCGCAGTGTATAAAGAAGCAGAGTGGAGGGTGAATGCTGCTTAGGACGATGGTGGTTGTCAGAGGTCGACTACGACAGAATCTGGGGCTGACGGAACGATATGGCGCGCAACGGATCGACTTGAGCTACATAGAGAGGGCGGCTGGAGCAGATATTTGAGCCAGGAGTAGTGGCGAGAACGAAATAAGAAGCTGGAGTGATGGTATTGGCGCTGAGGAACCCTGCAGGCGGGCAACGCCTCGCTGGTGCGTGGATGTAGCTAAGAAGGCGCAAGTAAACAAACGCACATAGACGTGCCGACGGAATGCCGGAGCGTGATGTGGTTCATGTGGTGGCGAGTGGCGTAGTATGTGATGCCCGTTACTGTACCCAAGAGACGAATTTTGTACCTTTAATTACTCTAGAATACTCTTTAAGTACTGTAGACAACGAAGATTCCCTGCGCGTTTGCAACGGGTTCACTGCTAGTATTGGATTAATATTGGATTGCCCTCCTGATTCCAACACTAGGGTTAGCTGCATGCGTAATTGAGGCGCAGCCGGAGGCGTGACGACCTGGCATTTGTCCCAAGGAATTCCGTGGAAGGAGTCCACTTAACGCGTTCAAGGCAGCGCCGCACCGCAGTTCTTGATGGATTGGGAGGCTAGGGGGTAGGTATAAACGGGGGGTGAAAGTGTCATGTAAATCATATTGAGGTAGCCAGATTACATAAAAAGTGATACGATAATTTACGATGAACGTGTATCCAGCGTGTTTTATTTGCAGGGGGTTTGGCTTTGGGAATTTGGAGCTGAAATTTGGAACCCGTGTGAGAATAGATCTTATGATGGGCCTAACGGATGTAAACCCGGGGACGGACCGGGTAAAGGTGTGGGGACAAGTAACGGGTGGGATGGGAGCGGGTTGGGAGTGGGAGTGTGGAATGGAGCGGCAGCGTGGTGTGGAGGCGGGCGGTTAGGGGCAGGCCGGTGACGCGTGAGGGGGCGGGGGGTGCGGCGGGGGGCGGGAGGCGGGGGAGGGGGGGAGGCGGGAGGCGTGGCGGGAGGCGGGAGGCGTGGCGGGAGGAGGGTGGCGCGGCGGGAGGAAGCGGGTGGGCGGCGGGCGCGGGAGGCGGGTGGCGCGGCGGGAGGGGGTGGCACGGACAGGGCGAGGGCGGGGGCGGAGACGCGGTAGTACGGGCCGCGAAGTAGTGTTTAGGGGACGGGACTGAGTCCGGGCGCGTGGGTTAGCATGGCGCGTTGCGGTGTAGCGTGGGGATTGGCGCTTAGTAGTGGGGGAGTGTGATGGTGCAAGGTCAGCCCCAGCTCATTGTGACGCTGAGCTGATGCTGAGTTGTTAGGTGAGTCAAGTCAGCGTCAGTTTAACTTCAAGCCGCTGTGTTACTGGAGAAGTCAGCAGCACGGTCAGGCATAGTGTGCCGATAAGAATGGTAGCGGGTACATTTGAAACATTAGAACAAGAACTTGAGCTGACCTGGTGTGTGTGAAATTGATAAGATAACACGGCGGGAGTACTTCGGGCATCTCGGCAGTCAGCGAACTTAGTTCGGGCAGCTCAAAACACAGGGAACTTACTTCGGGCATCTCGGAGATCTGCCGATCAGCCCAATCAAAACACATTTATTGCAGGCCATTGTGGATGAAAAATTGTATTCAGTGAGCAGTTCTTCATGGATCCGGGAGGTTAGGGGTCGATAGAAAGGCAGCAGAACGGGGGTGAACACCCTCATATAATTTCCATTAAGATAGCCCTGTATAAAGATGTATTGGCCTCATTAACAATGAACATGCGTACTTTCAGCATGTCGGGAGTATTTTTTTGCAGAGGGTGTGGCTTTCGGAGTTGAGTCCTGAAATTTTGATACATTAGGCCCATCCATATTCTGATGAGGTTAAAAAGTTAAAATTCGAGGGGATGCAACGGGAACATGGTGCATTAGTCTTGGGAGGTGGGCCGGTTTTGGGTCCTGGATCAAGTCAGCAGCCATTTTGTGCCGTATTTTGAGGTACTGGCTTGGAACAAATACACACCGTGGGAAAAACTTTGGGTGGGAGAAATGTGCATTGGAAGGTGGGAAACCCGCCCTACCAATATGTCAAGTTATAATTCTGATGTTCTACCCTAGTCAAACATGTGTGCAACGAAGGCTTTTTTTTTTTGTGGAATAATGCTAGTGTATACTGAAGAATCATTGGGACATATAATGCATACAAGTCCCCAATTGCACATGAAGGTGCGTCACCATCTGCAGAGTCGACATCGTGCTGAGAACTATGATCGGAATCTAATTCGAATTCAGATTCTGATCCACCAAAAGTTTGAAGGGGTTCCCCGCCCTCATCGACTCCGCTGATGTCTCCGAAATGCATAGCGCCTACATAGAACGTGTCAAGCACCTCAGTACTTTCGTACAATGCATCGCGCGAAGTGGAGGCATGAGGTATGTGAACCGCGTGGCTGTTAAACCCAGGCGGTTTACCCTTATTTTTAGAAGGCACAGTATTCTTCTTAGGGCAATTGCGAGCCAAATGCCCAGCCTCTCCGCACTCAAAGCATAAGCCCTTGCAAGCATGTCATTTCGCTGCTGCGCTGACATCTCGGACTTGGCAGGTTTATTTTTGGGAGGTGCCCCAACCGCAGAGGTTCGCATAACCTCTTCACGCTGACGTGGCGACGAATTAACGCGCCCTCCACGTCCACGGCCACGGAAACCGCACGGAAAGATTTCGACCCTGTGAACGGGAATTACTGACTCTCTCGACGGCCGCTCAGGCCGCTTCGAAGATCCAGCCTTGGCATTTTGATTCTTTGCTTCAATTTGAGAAGAATTTCAGCTTGCTCCGCTCCCTTAACAATCTCTTCCCAGCTAGAAATTTCAGGATCAAGACCCTTGCGATAAATTTCAGTTGAACTGGAAAAGCGAAGCTGTTGAATAGCTTGACAACCTTCTCATGGTTGTCTTCTAGTCCAATCGTGTGTAGATCTCAGACCATTCCGCCACATGTGCGGCAACTTCCTTTGTACCTTGGAAGCATCGGTTAAGGCGCTTCCTCTGCATGTTGCGGAAGTCAATTGGGAAGCAAAACTCAAATAGCTCAACGAAGAAACGCTTCAGAGTCCAGCTTTCCTCGTCCACTGTTACAATTTGATTATAGAAATCAAGTGCCTTCCGTCTAGGTAGTATGAAATGAAATAGACTTGCTCCTCTTCGGGAACTTCCCATTTTCACATAAGTCTTTGATTCGCGTGCAAACCGCTGAATAGCATTAGCGTTAGGTTCACCGTTGTAACGCGATGGCGGAATTGGCTTAAGCAGCATCTTCTGCTTTCGAGCGTGTCCACGCCTGCGTTTCGACGACAAGCGCGGACTCGAAGCGCCACGCCGTGATGATCCAGATTCGTCATCGCTCGAGGATGAACTCGAACTGTCTGACGGGTCGGAAGGCGGCGGTTTAGCTTCAGCAGAAGCTGCGGGAGCACCGCGCAGAGCTTTCTCAAAGAAATTCTCAGCAGCAATTCTCCCAGGTGTAACATCTCGCGGGATGGGGGCCTTGGGCGCTCTTGATTCGCGCGCCGGCTTTGGAGGAGCTGTGTGTCTCAACGGCTCCCGAGCACCAAAATTGTCTCTCTAATTCGTGCAACTCGCTGATTTTTTGCTTCAAAATAGCGTGCATTTCGTCATTAGTCAGTCCGGACGTGGACACGCGATCGTTGTTCGCATCGCGGTCGGAGACAATACCAATCTCTTCAGATTTAGTTGGTTCAACAAATTCAACTTCCTCAACAGGCTTCGAAGGTTTCGGAGGTATTTCAACCCTCGTCTCAACCTTTGTCTTCTTGACCTTCGGGCTCTTTGAACGCCTCCTGCGTCCCTTACCCTTCAACGAAGGTGGCATTGAAGCGGATTCACCAATA